>JAATLQ010036081.1:8479-34865 GCA_013421005.1 Heliconius erato x Heliconius himera | reverse complement strand
ATGTATCAGTTCGCAGATGACACTTGTCTCATAGCCGCTGGACGCAATATCACTAATGCGCTTAGACAACTACAGGAGGATTTTGACATACTTACCAAATGGTCACACGATGCCGGATTATTACTCAACGCTGATAAAACCAAGTTAATGTATATTTGCAGTAGCCAAAATAGAAGTCTCTTTAAACCAGTGCTTATCTTACACAACCACAAATGCTTACACCGGAATACTAAAGCTGTCACTTGTGACTGTACCGAAATAGAATTAGTAGGCAATCATACTTATCTAGGAATGGTCATCGATAGCAACCTAAACTGGAAAATGCACATAAATCACGTATGTGACAAACTTAGAGGGATACTTGCTAAATTTCATTTAGTGAAACATAAAGTGCCATATAAAACGCTCCTGTTATTGTACATGGCTTTGGCTGAGTCAATAATATCATACGGACTGTCCAGCTACGGAAGAACGTATAAAACGCATTTGAATCAAATTTACTATTTACAGTTACGCATTTTGAAAGAAGTTATCCCTTATAACATAAAAAAATCTTTCAGCAACAACGAAAAATTTTTTGAATTTTGTAAAATTTTACCAATACACGAAAAAACTGAGCTAACACTTTTATCAGAACACTTTTTTAATGAAAACTTTAAACACTATAAGAATATGAACTCAACAAAAATAACAACGCGAAGTATGGTCAATCTAAAACTTACACTACCTAACTATTGTAATATGTATGGTAAAAGATCATTGCAATATATCATACCAAAACTTATTAATGAACTTCCACTGTCAGTAAGAAACACAATAACACACAAAAATATAAAACACATATTAAAACGACATTACCAAGAAGTACTAACTATGAAAGTAAAATGATAAACATATATTCTTTGAAAAAAAAGAAAAAAAAAAAAACTAAATTGTGCAGTCACAAAATACTTGCATGGTGTTAAAATTAATTAAATAAACAAACTATGTAAAAAAAAAACAATACATCAATAAATAAATAATATATATGAATCAACCTGTATATGCTAATACACTCGAAGTCTTTAATTTATTGAATAGAAATAATTGTTAATTTAAATGTACCGTCGTTTTTTTTACTTTTTACTTTTAAATGATGTAACTATAAACATGTTATTCTTAGTGCGAGTTATTATGATACATATTTATTGTAATAAGTTTCTACTCATAGAAATGTTTGATGACGCTGGTGCACGGTAAAACTCGAATGAGTTTATGATTGCACCTTGAATTTGTACTCTGTAATAGTCTACTTAAATAAATAAATAAATAAAATAAAATAAAAATAACGTACACCACTGAAATTACAGGCATTGTATCCAACATTTTTGACAGTAACTTCAAACTTACCTTTACCCATATTTGTACTGATTATATCACCTACATCATTTTATTAAGAACTTAAACGAAATTCTGAAATTCTAAATAAGAGATAAGTAGCCAAAACAACTTTACAAACTTCTAATTGAATACATTGCCACTTGAACTAGCGGCTTTAATATTATACCAAATTTTACCCTTCTATTTAAGGTTATTTTTTTTAGGATTTAACCACAAATGTATAGTTTTCAGTTTTTTTTCATGAACTAGTACTACTTATAGATACTAGCTGCCAAATTTCATAATTCTAGAGCGAAGAAATGAAAATATAAATAAATATTTCTTTTCCTCGAGTGGGGATCGAACCCGTCGATTTTACAGTTACATTTTGTCCTCCTGCGCTACGACTGGTCTAAATTATTTTAATACTTTATTTATATAAAAACACATCTTCCTAATTGCTAAACTATTATATAGAAAGACATATGTATTATGTACATACACTTTATAGATATTATTCATATTTAACAAATACGTATATTACATTTCAAGGCAAAGCGTTGAGTTCTGCCAGTCAACACGCAATGCCTCCAGATTCCGGCAGAAAGTGAGCAACGGAGTGTCTAAACACTAGGTTCCCCCTGCCTACCCTGCTGTGTGCAGGATACAGCGTGAGGCTGAAAAAAAAACAAAAACATAACGGTATAAAAAACAACCTAGTCACAATTTCTGAAGCACCTAAAACAGCCTAACGTAATAAGGCAAAGGTGTGACGCAACTGTCGTTACAGGTGGACCTGTCAGGTGGATCCACCCTAAACAAAACTGCAATTTAAAATATAAACCTAACAACACTTGCAAATAAATAAAATGACCCTTAATACAAATGATATAGAGATGAAATTAAATTTCTAATTCTATAGTGAACTACCCTCTAAATTTGTTCGTATTAAATTGTCTATATGGGAAATACCTTTTCAAACATTCACTTCGTTTTAAGGTCGCCCCATTTGTAATTAAGCTGTAATACAAAGACAGTTCGTTGTCAATTTATCTATTAACCAAGTATTTATTATTTATAGTTGGTACTTATATTTTTTATTATTTAGTAGTGTTTTGAGGCCAGTCGTGGCGCAGTAGCACAAAGTGTGACTGTAAAACCGATTGGTTGTGGGTTCGATCCCCGCTCCAGGAGATGAAATATTTACTTAATATGATACAGCGAGAAACTGATGTTATTGAGTATACGATAGTATGTTTGGGTATGAAAGATTTATTATTTTCAATTTCTCGTTCTGGTAACGAGGCTAAGCGTGGTGTTGAGTTCCGATACTTAATACGCAATGCCTTGAGGATTCAGCTTCATGGGAACGAAGTGTCTTAATACTAGGGTCCGAGGTTCCCTCTGCCCATGAATGGGAGGTAATAACAGAAACTAAAAGTTTTGCAGTAATAATATGTTAATATTATCGATTTTTTTCACATTTTACTTTTTTGTTGCTGATTTTTTTTAATTTATTTACTTGTGTAAAAAAAATACATAAGTGGGTACAATTTCCCTATAAAGATAGAGGCAGCGTAGACAATCTATTTTCCGCTTTCCACTCAATTGTGAGTCAATGCGTGTTGTGTAACCAGAAGGAAGGAATAAATATATATTTCTCCGAAGAGGAATCGAGAGGAATCTGGTGTCAAGGCAAAGCACGGCGTTGAGTTCTGCCACTCAACACGCAATGCCTCCAGAATCCGATAGAAAGTGGGGAACGGAGTGTCAAAACACTAGGTTCCCTCTGCCTACCCTGCTGTGTGCAGGATACAGCGTGAAGCTGATTTTGATTTTTTTAAATTAATAATAATGGTATACAAAATAGAAAAAGCCTCTCGTTGTTATATTAGCCGTACTATTTTAAACTTGCAGTTCTAATTGGGAACAGACATCGTAACCGCTAGCCGCTAGAAAGCCACTTTAATTTAGATTGGCTGCCCCAACGCAGCGTAGTCGTATCGTATCATCTGTGTATAGTACGGTTAATGAGTCGTGACATCCCTGAAATTAGCTGTAGACGGTTGTGTAGATATGACTCTAGGACTTTTCTTACTTTTGAATGTATTCTTTCGAGTGAACAAAGCATAAAAATTCAGAAAGCCTATATATTTGTTGTTGAAAATTTTAACTACTTGTTGCTGTTTTCATTTAATTTTTTTTTGGCTACACACTGTATGCTGCATATAGCAGGGTAGGAAGGGGGAACCTTGTACCAAGTCACTCTAATCTCTGCTTTTCGCCCGAAACATCGCGTGTTTTTTTGTATTAATTGACGAAACTTAAAGCCGCACTTTGCACCATATGTATATAATGTAAAATTACGGCAGGTATATCATTAAATTTTAACTATTCCTGGGGTAGTCCAGTATGTTGATAACGAAATTTAAGCGGAAAGTGGGAAACGGAGTGCCTTAACACTGGTTTCCCTCTGTCTACCCCGCATATAGCAATGCGGGATACAGCGTGAAGCATTTTTTTTCATTCATTTTCTTTTGATGTTGCTAGTTAAACCAATACCACAATATCATTAAACGAATTAAAAATGCAAAATACATTATTGTTTTTCAATAATAAAACAGAAAGACGTTGTTTAACGTTACATTTCTAGTTATTCTAGACAGGAAGTCAATACTAGATTCTAGTTTTAAAAACATATCGCGCCAAGGGCTACCGGCTGTGTTCGACATGTGTACATACATATGTATCAATGGTTCTTGGGTAAAGTGTTGAAAGTGAAAAATCGCTAATATTTTTACTCCTGTGTGCGGGATACAGCGTGAAGCTGGTTTAAATTTTTTATTCTTCTTTTTAACTATTAAGGAGGGTAGTTTTAATGAGATTTTTTCAAATTAAGAAATTGGTGTTTATGCGTTTTTTTTTTAACGTGTGTATAATCGAAAACTACCATTATTAGTAGTTGAAAAGAGCAATAAAAAAGGGTAGTTTAATTGACATTTTTTCTAATTAAAAAAAATATATATTTTTAAGCATTTTTTTATTCAAAACGTGTAATAATAGAAAATTAGTAAGTCCATTATTCGTGGTTCAAAACAGCAATAAAAGAAACTTGGAATTATTTACTTTCCATACTTTACCTAGAGACCGTCGATATGTAGCGGCTTCTTATGCCGTAATGTGCAAAAATGTTAATGTCAAAAAGAAAAAAAAAAACAACTTAAAACAAGTGGTTCCTACGTAATTATTCTTAACATCGCGTTAAGTGCCGTATAAACCCATAAATGGCATAATGGCGGTATTTCTTCGAATAAACGGACTGTTGTGAATTGTGTCAATTTTTAACTGTTTTCCGTTCCGCAAATTGTTTACAATTTACAAATTGCCTACTATTTATACGCCCTACAGTGGGACTTACATTGGTATAATATGTAGCTATACCTTCAATATGTTTTTCACAATTTTTCTTAGCTTCACACTTTACCCTGCACATGACAGTGTAAGCAGAGGGAACCTGGGAACCTAGTGTTTGGACACTTCGTTCCCATTAAGACACTTCTTTTCCCCACTTCCAGCCCAATTTTGAAGACTCTGCGTGTTGACTGGCGAATGGTCGTCACACTTTTCCTCGTTTTGTTTGGTTTCTTGAGCAGGAATCGAACCCTCAACCTATCGCATTTACAATAGCACATATACTCCAGACGACTGGCCTCTATTAAACACTACATTATATTTTATTATAACTAAAAAGCAGATGTGTAATATTTTTAGACTGTCTCTACGTTTTAAAATAGCCACAGGGTCAGCGCTAACCACAAAGGTAGGAGGTATAAGTTATACATTTTTTTTTTAATTATGCAGGCTGACAACGACGCATTCTTATTCGGCCGGCTGTCTCGGCTAGGCAGAATAGCCAGGTGTCAAAGTTAAAAAACATTAAGATCACCCGGCTAAAAAATCTGTGCAGGTGCGACTATCCGAATGTGGTCAGGCGAAAAAATCAGCTGTTCCCGAGTTTCGGCCAAATTACTAAAACACTATTTAACTTGATGCGGTATTAAAAAACATTAAGATCATGTATCTTGTATCCTTTTAATGGGAGGATACTTCTTTCTTAGTATTTATATTTTTTAGCTTCATGTATCCCGCTCACATCATGGTAGGCAGAGGAAACATTGTAGGTGAAGAGGGAGACATTGTATTTTGAGTGGCGGAACTCAACGCCGCGCTTTGTCTCGACTTGCTCGCTCGCTTTGACTCGAAAATATTTAATTTCCTCCAGTATCAATCAACCTGTCGCGTTCACAGTCAAACGATAATCTTTCTCTTAGTATTTGTTGCTAATATATTTAGCCAATGACCATGACCGTTGTAATTTTTGTAAAACTGTGACATTGAAATGTATTAATAAATATTCTGCATAACATAATTTTTTCGGTATTTAATTTATTTTGTGTATGTCGCACATAGTAGTGTAGGCGTAGGGAACCTAGCGCTAAGACACTCCGTTCCCCACTCTCCGCAGATTTATCGTGGCATTACGTGTTGAGCGGCTGAACTCGACACCACAGCTAAAATAACAATTCATTCCTCCGACTGAGAATCGAACACACAACCGTCGCATTCCTGCGCCACGACTGCCTCCAAACTATGGCTGTCACCTGTGGCATTGAAATTTAATATTCCGCATAGCATACATTTTTCGGCATTTTAAAATTATTTAAATTTCGTCTCTATAATTAATTGGTAAACAATTCGACAGCTGTCATTGCGAATTTTTTTTTGCGCGTTATATTTTATATGTCGAATGCTTTACATACGAAATGGCATGTGCAACTCCAATTAATTTAAGAAATGCTTTTCGTGAACAATTATTATAATTAACTTGAACGTATTCTTGTTATATTTAGTTATTTTTGCGTGGTTTATTAAATAAAATGAGTGACTCATTTATTAAGCACAAAATGGTCTAATAATCTGATTAGGTGTCATATTTTAAATTTTTCGTTAGAGGCCTGTCGTGGCGCAGGGACACAAGTGTGTGATTGTAAGCGCGACTAGTTGTGGGTTCGATCCGCACTCGAGGAAATGAAATATTTATTAAAAATTTTATTTTCATTTTTTCGCTCTGGTGTCAAGTCAAAGCATTGAGTTACGCCACTTAACAAGCAATGCCGTCAGAATTCGGCGGAAAGAGGGAGGTTCTCTCTGCGTATTCTGCTGTGTGCGGGATACAGCGTGAAATTAAGAAAAAACTTTTATGTAAAAAGTATAATAATAATGTGTTAAAATATGTAATTTCTCTTTACCTAGTTATTTCAAGGACAAAATATATTTTGTCCTTGAAATAACTAGGAATAAATTTGTCATTATAATGACAAAATATAATGTACTTGTATGGATCAATTATTAAATAAAAAAATATAATAAAAAATACACCTATATTAAATTATAAGGAAAGGTGTGTTCACACCGGGCTGATCACGTGGCAATTTGTCTTCATTGAGAACTTTCAACAATTCTAGAAATGTGGACGTCTTTCCAAATAAATAACCTTTAAAATCAATTGGGCTTACAAATTTATACGAAATTTACAATTTATTACACTACAGTTTATTAAATTGTGTACTTTTTTGTTCTAGAAGAATTTATAGCTATATTTGTGGTTTTAAAATATGTGAATTTATTTTGAGAAATATATTTATTGTATGTATCGTTCATAAAATTGATGTAAAAGTTCAATCGTTGTATTTGTTTCACCTTTAATATAAATTAAAAATATATTGAAATGTTTCTTTAATTTGTTTTATTTTTGTGAAATGTGACAATGTGTGTGATGTGTGAGTGTGGATAAAATTAGGTAATTATCATATAATTATTTCTTTTGTTCTAATATGAAATGCGATGAACAAGAACAACAGTTCAAATTCTAAATACCCTAGAGCAGTGATTCTCAACCACTATGCCGCGGCACTTTTGTGTGCCGCCAAATTTCAAAAGTGTGCCGCCAAATTTTGCAAATATAATAATATTAGTATAATTAAATTATATCATTTAAAAAGAAAAATATTTTTAACATGAATATATATTTAAATCCACAAAAAATTAAATTCGTGTATTTAAAATTTTTGTTATAAACTTATGCAGTGTGTTGTAGTAAATAATTTCTCTTTGTGTGCCGCCAAATTTTGAAAACGTTAAATATGTGCCGCAATAAAAAAAAGGTTGAGAATCACTGCCCTAGAGATTAGGGGTTCATATCTCGCAAGAGAAATTCATTTGTTGAAGTTTATTAAAAACGATTAAGGGTCGACTTACTTTACAACTAATCAGCTTCACTACGTATCCCGCACACAGCAGGGTAGGCAAAGGGAACCTAATGTTAGGACACTCCCCCACTTTCTGCCGATTTCTGGAGGCATTGCGTGTGAATGTCAGAACCCAACGCCGCGCTTTGCCTCGACACCAGAGCGAAGAAATGGAAATATACATTTTAAATAAATATTTCATCTCCTCGAGTGGGGATAAAGCAACTTAACGCCGCATTGAAGTTGATAAGCATACAAAGTAAAATCATAAAGTAAACCTTTTTTTTAGCTTCTTTTTCACGCTGTATCCCGCGTGTAGGGTTAGGCAGAGGGAGCCCAGAGCTAAAACACTTCGCTCTCCACGTTCCGCCGCTTTCTGGAGGCGTTGCGTGTCGAATAGTAGATCTCAACGCCGCGTTTTGCTTCGACACCAGAGCCAAGCAATGAAAATATTAAATATTTCATTTCTTCGAGAGGGAATCGAACCCACAAGTTGACGCGTCTACGGTCACACATTTGTGCTTCTACCCCACGACTGGCCTTATAAACTAAATCTTCTTTCTTTAGCTTTACGCTGTATTCCGCAAATTAACAGGGTAAGCAGAGATAACCTACTGCTAAGACACTCCGCGTTCCCTATTTTGAGACAAATTCTTGGAGAATTGCGTGTTTAGCGGCGAAACTCAATGCCGAGCTTTGCCTCGACACCAAAGCGAAAAAATGAAAAATAAATTAAAAAAAAATCAATTCCTCATGTGGAAATCGAACCTACAACCTGGGCGACACACGCATTTGCACCTGCACCTAACTAAGCTCATAAACAAAATCTACACTATAATATTACTGTTCCCAATCCCATAAATTCCTCTAATAAAATTTATTCAAAACCCAATCAATAACTATACAGCTTTCAGCAAGTATAGACCGCGTCGTCGTAAGTACTAGTATGTATACAAGTGAACAGTGCACGGACACATTTGCTCGGCTGCAGTGATCGCGGCGCCGTCGTGGCGCCATTATGCATTTCTATAGTGTAACTGAGGGGAATTGGCTCCTTAGTGTTGTTTGGAATGAAAGCTTGTTTTAAATTGTAATGGGTTAGTTAATATTATTTATTTGGTAAATATCATAGGCTAGGTTTCCAATCGATATTCCACATTACTGCTTATATATGTTTTATTGCTTGTTTTTACATTACAGTTAAGCTATAGGTATATCATTTATATTTTATAACGATTGTTTTTTTGGTGATAGTCACAAAATAATAAAAAAAAAACCTCCGGAAGAAATCCTCCAAAAAGTATGTTCCTTAAGAGTTATAGCTATTTCGAAAACTATATAAATTATTATTAAATATGTTAATGTGTAACATACTCAGGTCAACCACTACAAAGGGAATTTAGTGTTAAGGCACCGACGAATCTCCGAGACAATACGTGGCTGAAATCAAGACACCGTTCCACACACCGACGAATCTCCGAGACAATACGTGACAAATCAAGACATTAAAATTATGTAAAAAATATATTATCAATACTAGTAAATATTTCAACAAATAATCTTATCTATACTTCTAAACGTATATACACAACACACATAGTACACTACAAACAAATTGTCACAGTAAAAACAAACACACAAGCAGCCAATACTGTATAGCACAACCTCGTGGCGCGTGCTAATCGGTGACGAATCTGTGAAATTGGCTCGTCGCGGTCGCTAGCGCCCGACCGCCTCCGCCAGCACCGCCAGCCACGTGCTCTGATCTCAGAGACCCGAGGGAGGAGCGAAGGGAGGTAGCGTGGAGGATTGATATTAAATGTTAGAGATAAGTCGATAGTGCTGTGGTGTAGTGGTTAAAAGTGTCGTTTAGTGGGTGTACATTAAAATCTGTTTTAGTTAGTTTCTTGAAAATATCGGTGTAGTGTTTATGTGATATTAGTACTTTGCTTTTTCCAAAAAATAATTTTAGTTTAACTTTGTTTTCCTTCGAGAGAGGAGTGTGGGTAAGTAGCGTGGAGAATTGATATTAAATATTACAGATAAATTGATAGTACAGTCTGGTGTAGTGGTCAAATATGTTTTGTTTCCTATACCTAGATTCGAATTTATTGCAGTAAAAAAATTAAAATTAAATCACCTTCACGCTGTATCTCGCACATAGCAGGGTAGGCAGAGGGAACTTAGTGTTAAGACACTCCGTTCCCCACTTTCTGCCGAATTCTGGAGGCATTGCGTGTTGAGGGGCAGAACTCAACGTCGCGCTTTATTGCAGTAGTTTTGTTGAATATGTCAATGTAGTGTTTTTTAATGATTTTGTGCTGCCATTAACAATTTTTTTAAAAAATATTGAACTTAAATTCATGAATTATAATGCATAGAATATTTGGTATATTTGCTACTATTTTATTAACATTTGAATTCCTTAGGGCGTTAAACAATAGAAAACTACATGTGAATTATTGACCACAAGTTTTGTTTAAAATATTTTCTATACATAACATTTTAATTTAACTTTAAAGACATCATTATATGAAAAAGAATAAAGGAACATACTAGAGTTCAGATTAATTAATTACAACATAGAATTCGATTTCTAAAATCTTAACAATAATAATCCCAACGACTAAATTACAATATATACATTCAGCTATATACATAACATTTTCATACAAAACATAAACAAATATATAATTTAATAATTATAATTAAAATATTATCACAAACTCTGAGTCAGTCGTAACTTAGGCCACACACCAAGGCCACCGCTGGCACTGAACACACTACACACGCGTTTTATTGCATCTGCGGGAACCTTAGCTGAGATAGCTATAGCTCACCGTAGAGTAGACTATATTAGTATCAACTGTCGAAGTCGAACCACCCAGCGTCGAATTTTACCAATTTAGTGCGTATATTTTTATTCGCCTTGCAGCTGCTGCGCGGTGTTACTTTTCCTTTAATTTTATGCGCCGTAAAAACTTCTTTTGATTAATTTTACTAGTTTTATGTTCTAATAAGTTATTAAATAATGCTGGATGTTCGTTCGTTCGTTCGTTGAACACGCAATGCCTCCAGAATTCTGTAGAAAGTGGGGAACGGAGTGTTTTAACACTAGGTTCCTCTGCCTACCCTGCTGTGTGCGGGATACAGCGGGAAGCTGATTGACTGATTGATGTTTCTTAATTATATTAAGATAATCCTTTATTATTATTATTTTGTTATATGCCATTTTTTATAACAAAATTATGTAGTATTCTATTATACTTAATATTATAATTATAAACGTGAAAGTTTGTTAGGGTACACTTTTACGGAAAAAAAATACTGAACGGATTTAAAAATAAAATAAATAATTGAATCAGCTTCACACTGTATCCCTCACACAGCAGGGTAGTCACCTAGTGTTAAGACACTACGGTCCCCACTTTCTGCAAAATTCTGGAGGCATTACTTGTTGAGTGGCAGAACTCAGCGCCGCGCCTCGACACCAGAACGAAAAAATGGAAATATAAATTTAAATAAATATTTCATATCATCGGGTGGGGATCGAACCCACAAAGGTTTTACAGTCGGATTTAGATAAAATTGATAAAAACAAAAAGTTCAGCTAGTAACTAAATCAAGTGAAAAACGACTCCGTTCTTCGCTCTTCTTATCTCTAGATCCTAGGGACTAGGAGAGCGAAGAGCTTTTAGACTAGGGTAGGGTTTTAATTTAGGGTATGGTTTTAGGTTAACTAGAAGAGCTTTTACACTGGGGTAGGGTTCTGCCTAACCTGCTATAGGATTCAAGACGCGAAGCTTAAAAATAATAAAATTAAAATTTAAATATATTCAGCATATCAAGTAAAACAAACTTGTTGTTTGCATTTTGTTTCCAAACAAAACTGCTTTTAAACTTTAACGTAAGCTTCCCAGAAAAATACAAGAGCTAATTAAAGCACAAGTAGTTAGCTTAATTATCAATAAACAGTGATTTTTGAATAAAATCAAAAAAATAAAATCAATTCTGGAGGTATTGAAGAAATGGAAATATAAATTTAAGTTAATATTTCATCTCCTCGAGTAGGGATCGAACCCACAACCAGTCGGTTTTACAGTCACACCTCGTGCCGCTGCGGCACGACCGGCCTTGATTTTTGAATGATGTAATTATTATAACTTTGTTTTATTTAAGCAATAATTGCTTTAAATTATAAATTATATTGTGAAACATTATTTTTTTTTTACCACTCTACATAACCAAACCAGAAATATACAGATCACGGTTGCGCGACACTTTTTACTCTTTTTTAACGGTGTCACGCTGTATCTCGCATAGGGGGGGTGAACAGAGGGAACCTAACGTTAAGTTCTCCGTTCCCCACTTTTCGCCGAATTTTTGAAATATTACATTTTGAGTTATTGAATGTGGAACTCAATATCACATTTTGTCTTGCTACGAGGCATTCAAAATAATTCTTTTCCCCGACTGAGAGTCGAACCCACAACACTTATAGTACCTAATCTAGATTAAATATACGTATAAATATATAAACATTTTAGCGTAACCGTCCCCCATCGTGAATCGTCCATTTAACGCGATATTGGCGAAATGAATGGTGTTTATGTGACAGACACCCTTAGCGGTGATAAATAAAAAACTAAACTGAATTATCTTTTAGAATGCATGCGTGCGTTAATACAATGTCTTCTGCCCTACTAGTGTCTGACATAATATTTTTGATTTATTTTATTAATGTTAAATATACAAAATAACTCATGTCGTCGTTGCGCATTGGCACAATCCTGTGACTGTAACATCAGCGGTTGTAAGTTCGATTCCCAATCAGTAGAATAAATTATTTAACATTTTTATTCCCTCGCTACAGTAACAAGTCATAGCGTGGCGTTAAATTCCGCCGCTCAACACGAAATGTCTCGAGAAATTCGGCGTAAAGTAGGGACCGGAGTCTTAACACTAGCTTCTCTTTGTCTACCCTTCTGTATGCGGGACACAGCGGGATGTTGAAAAAAAATAAAGAAAATAAGTCCTTTTGTATGTTATTTAAATTAAAAACGCAAAAATGTTGCCTAGATATTTCTTACAAAAAGTGCAAACAGCTTTTAAAGTCCTTGTAAATTTTCATATGCGACTGAAAAAAAAATAATACACAAAAACATTTCTTCAATACGTGAACTACCGATCCGTTCACATTTCTTAAATACTTTAATGATTAAATTTAAATGCCACTAAAATTTTAATTTAGCGTTTCTATTTGGTAACATCTGCGTCAATTGTTGACACAAAATGAATGCAAAGGAGCTAACAGATAAAAAATGACAAACGACTCACAGAAGGCTGCACATGTGTGTTCCTTCGTCTCAAAATCAACAAAACATGTTGAAATTCATAGCTATTTAAATTTGTTGAAAATAAAAATTAATATATAAAATATATATTTATAAGACTGAAATTGGTTTGGCAGTAGAATTTTTTTTTAACAGCACAGTTGTTAACTGTAAATTTTTCCTAAACATTTATGTCGTTAACACTAATTTAATCTGTAAAAGTTTTACATGGACGTAAATTTTAGCGGGAATTTCAGCTTTAAAATGATTCAATTTAAAGTTTATATTACAAAATATTGATATAAATGGTGAGAATTAACGTTTTTTTCAACCTATGACCTTGAAGTTATTTGTCATTTATTTGTATTATGTGAACGTCAACAATCTTATCCCAGTGTGAATTTAAAGTGATTGGTTCACGTTTCATATTTAACTATCCAAATTTTTGTGAACAAGAATCATTAGTTTTAACAGATGTCAGTCCTTAAGTAATTGCTTTCTTTATTATTATTTTAACTACGTTTTTCTTTTATTATTAGTTCTAAGTCAAATTATATCAAATCAGCTTCAAGCTGTATCTGTGGTATGTAGCGTAGGCAGAGGTAACCTAGTGTTAAGCCACTACGTTCTTCACTTTCCGTCGAATTTTTCGAGACATTGCGAGTTGAGTGGCAGAACTCAACGTCAGGCTTTAGCCTTATTATTAATTCTAACAATAATATTATTAGTTTTAGTAAAAATTATAATTAACTTAAGAGTTCAATCAACGTTTATATATTATTATAAGTAAAAAATATGAAAATAATTAAGATAAGGCCAGTCGTGGCGCAGCGGCACGAGGTGTGACTGTAAAACCGACTGGTTGTGGGTTCGATCCCCACTCGAGGAGATGAAATATTTACTTAAATTTATTTTTCCATTTCTTCGCTCTGGTTTCGAAGTTAAGTGCGGCGTTGAGTTCTTCAAATCAACACACAATGCCTCCAGAATTCGGCAGAAAGTGAGGAATGGAGTGTCTTAACACTAGGTTCCCTCTGTTTACCCTGCTGTGTGCGGGATACAGCGTGAAGCTGATTTAATTTGATTTAATTTTCATTTATTTAAGATAATGCGAAATATTATTAATCATAACCATAAAGTAAAACAACAACATAACAGCTTAAATTTAACAATAACGTGCAACTTAAATTAATAACAAGTTTCGTATATGAAAGTAGTTGCAAAGGTGACTGAAGAACACAAGATCTACTACTTGAAAATGTGGAATTTTCTAAAAAAAATCTTCACATATTGCTTGAAGTTTTTTGCTATTTATGAATAAAGAATTAAAATTTAATTATCGAAAAGATGAAGTGAGTGATTATCCAAAAATTAAGGTAACTATTTTAACATGCCTTTGGTCATAAAAGTTTATTTTCGTATATTTTCCACGGCTGGTAGTGTCTGACATTATGATTCCAATATTATTTATTTTATTTAGTTAACAATTAAAAGCAAATAACCCTTTAAAAAAATATTAATGTACAATGTGCAATTATTGTAAGAGTCCAAAACCTCATTATAAATTAAAAAACATTCTGTATGAAGTAATTAAAAAATAATATTTAATAAAAAATAAACAATTAAAAGACCAGTCTGGAGTCTATAAAGTGGGCCACCCAAGCTTTGTGGTCCTTCAAGCCGGATAAGTCAAGTCAAAACCGTCGATCGATTCTTATCTTTTAATCCAAATAACTTTTAAATGAACTCGTCTAAAATCAGGTTGTAATGAATATAATCAGATCGACAATTTAATTACAACTAATAATAGAGATAACGGGATGGAGTAGTTTAAAAAATTATGTCAACGTCTATACCACCTGATACGTTTTTTAGCTACAGGTGGGATGGAGCTTGCAAAATGGTGAGTGTTTTTCCCTTACGTGCTAAATAATATTTGCTTTTAAAAGATACAATATTTTATTATATATTTTAATAAAAATGTATATTTTATTGCTATGTCTTCTATATTGTGTTGATTGAATTTGTTAGAGAACCAGCGCCTTTGGGACCTCTTCTTGGTGTAAACGCGATGATTAGGGTTTAATTGTCCAGAGGGGAAATTATATTTTTAATAATTTTAATTTTTCCGGTCTGGTAGGCAAAGTGCGGCGTTGAGTTCAGCCGCTCAATACGAAAAGTTTCGAAAATTGCGCGGAAACTATAGTAATAAGGTTTACTAATAATAGGTTTACTTGAAAATGCTTTATGAGAGAAAACGTAAAGCTGCTTATTTTACTTCACAATCTTATCAAATCATTAAATAACTTACTTAATTACATAAAAAATCTAAGTTTCATCAATCAATATGAAATGTATCTATAGGAATGAAAAATTAATAATTTCTACAGTAGAGTAACATATAAAAAAAATATGTGATATATACTTTTTTTAATTTTTTCCAAAACTAAATTTAAAAAAACTGCTCTATAAAAAAAATAAAACTCCACAGATAGTACACAAGTAGAACAAACCCACTATAAGGGCGCGTGCGACGCCACCTTGCTGACAGGTGAACGTTTGTGAAACGGAATACACCCGTGTTTACTTCATTTTGACTAGTGAAATTTATATTAAAAAGGTATTTACATTATTAAATTAGCTATAGTAGATAGACGCTTAAACCTGTCGATTATAATTTGTCACTATTCGATATTTTTACTTTATCAAAGTTAATGAAGCCAGTCGTGACTTTAAATCGGCTGGTTGTGGGTTCGATCCCCACTCGAGGAGATGAAATATTTACTTAAATTTATATTTCCATTTCTTCGCTCTGGTGTCGAGGCAAAGCGCGGCGTTGAATTCTGCCACTCAACACGCAATGCCTCCAAAATTCGGCAGAAAGTAGGGAACGGAGTGTCTTAACACTAGGTTCCAGATGTGAAAAGAATTCTTTTGAATTTAATAACTTTTTGATGTTATTTCAATTCTTGTTACTAAAATAAGTGTAGAAATTAAGAAATCAATACATAATAACAACTTATTTTGTAGAAATAATCAGTTATTAAAAATATAATTCCACTATCATCAATTACAATATTACATAGCCATAAGATCACTTTTTGACCATTGTTATTTTTAGGGTTCCGTACCTTTTATGGGGAAAAGGAACCCTTATAAGATCACTTTATTGTGCGTCTCTCTCTGTCTGGCCAGAACCTTTATCTTAGGAACGCTTGGAGACATCGAGTTGAAATCTAAACCATATCCTCAGATCGACGGTCCCATTACTTCCTAAAAAAAAACATATTGCTACATGTACTTAAAAATATTTTATATCGCAAAAAAGGCGTATTTCGAAGGCGTATTTCCGGTTGACCTGGAATTATGAAATTTGGCAGCTAGTATATATAGGAACCTAGTGTTAAGGTACACAAGATACTTCCGTTCCCACTTTCCATCGAATTCTAGAGACATTGCGTGTCGAGTGACGAAGCTCAACGCCGCGCTTTGCCTGGTTACCAGAGCGAGGAGAAAAAAAATCTATATTTCATTTCCTCGAATAGGAGTCGAATCCACAACCTGCGTTTACACTTTTACAGCTGCAACCTTCTGCCTCTATGCCACAAATAATAATAAAATAAACAAATATACTAATTGATAAACTCTTTTAATGAACGATATATTTGTAAAATGCAAATAATACTTCATTTCTTCACAGATCACATATCCTGTTATATTATACGCCAAATCGAATTTATAAAATGTTAGTCTACAATAGTAACGGTTTTCCTGCCACTGTTGGGGACTAGGGCTGGTCGGCGCGCTGGCGCCAGCGGCGGTCGATATCGCTCTATAAGAATCACATTTATTGTTCAGCAAAATGACCTTTTGGTTGGCCGGTCCAAGAAATGTCCACTGCAATAAAGGTTTTGAAAAATAATATAACCAATAGCTTTTTATATTTTAACTAAGAACGATTTAGCTGTATATAGTTTTGTTCTGTATGTTGCTCTTATGCTTAAAAAATTTAAATCAGCTTCACGCTGTCTCCTCACACGGTAGTGTAGTCAGAGGGAACCTAGAGTTAAGACACTCCATTCCCCATTTTCCGCCGAATTCTAGAGGCGTTGTGTGTTGAATGACGGAACTCAACAGCAGCTATTATGGTTAAATAAAATATGTATATAAGCAATTGTATTAAATATATTTGTTTTACTATAAAAAAAAAAACTTTATATTCTACTCATGATTACTGATGATAAATCTTTGAACGTTTGTATGTAGGTAAAGATTGTTAATTGTATCCCGCAAATCAGAGGGAACCTGGGAACCTAGTGCTGAGATACTCTCCTCCGCTTTGAGATGATTCCATTCTTCACTTTTCGCTGAATTCTGAAGGCGTTTCGTGTTGAGTGGCAGAACACTACTCCACACTTTGCCTGGTTACCAGAGCGACGTAATGAATATATTAAATATTTCATTCCTCTGACTAGCAATCGAACCCACAACCGTCACGTTTACAGTCACACACTTGTGCCGCTGTGCCACGTTGGTCCCATATTAAATTATTAGAGTTCAGTACAATATATAAAATAAAATGAGAGAAACAATAAGTAGCGTCGTCTTGCACTGCAAGGCACATATCGTCCTCCCATCCCATTATTTTATTTTAATTTTACAATCATGTAGGTAGGTGACTAAATGCGACAGATTTCGGTTCGATTCCCACTCGAAGAAATGAAATATTTCATATTTCCATTTCTTCATTCTGGTGTCGAGGTAAAGCGCGGCCTTGAGTTCTCCACTCAACACACAAAGCCTCCAAAATTCGGAGTGACGGGGAGTGGGGAGCGAAGTGTCTTAACACTAGATTCCCTGCCTTCCATGCGAGATACAGAGCGAAGCTGAATGTAAATAGATACTACAAGTATGACCTGTGTTAGTCAGTGCTATTTCAATTACAAACTGCCATAGCATGGTTAGAAAGCAAATTTTAGCATGACTTGACAGCAAATTACATAGAAACCTATTTTATAAAAGGTACATACATATATATATAATAATAATAATATAAATGTATGGTTACTGTGCATTCTTTAGTTATATCTTAACTAAAAGTAACCAATTTAGTGTAAATTCGTGGATTTTAATACGTAAGACGAACTCTTCTACTCTCCTTAACCTCCCCGAACATACATCCCAAATAATATCCCAAATAATGAGACCAATAGAATTAGACTTTCTAATTCTATTGGTGGTCTCATTGACTCAAAATTTTGTAAATAACTAAATTTAGTTAGTAAAACGAGTCATTTTTTTTATCAGCTTCACGCTGTATCCCGCACACAGCAGGATAAACAGACTTTCTGCCGGATTCTGGGGGCATTGCGTATCGAGTGGCAGAACTCAACGCCGCACTCAACTTCGACACCAGAGCGAAGAATAAATTTAAGTAAATATTTCATCTCCTCGAGTGGGGATCGAACCCACAACCACTCGGTTTGTCACACCTCGTGCCGCTGCGCCACGACTGGCCTCAATTTATTAGTAGTTTAACAAGTAATTTAATTAGTTTTATTGCAACATTTTTCTATAAGTACATGAAATGTATGTATATATAGACGATATAAACATCTGGTCCTCACTTTCCTTTGTGTCGCCTACACGCGGACCAAGTTATGTCGAACTTGATATGCAACAGCTTATTTTTATTACTTTTGAACACCGTAATAAAGGAATGACTCAACGTGACGACCAGACGGTCCAACTAATTTTTATCTTTGAAATACATCTTTAATATGCATATTTTAATGGTTTCTTGGTATGTTATCTATTGGCGGATTCTGCTGTGACAGTTTAGTAACATCTGCATCTTTAATATATAAATGAAAATTAAATTAAATCAGCTTCTCGCTGTATCCCGCACACAGCAGGGTAGGCAGAGGGAACCTAGTGTTAAGACACTCCGTTCCCCACTTTCTGCCGAATTCTGGAGGCATTGCGTGTTGTGTGGCAGAACTCAACGCGGCGCTTTGCCTCGACACCAGAGCGAAGAAATGGAAATATAAATTTAAGTAAATATTTCATCTCCTCGAGTGGGGATCAATCCGACTGGTTAGTCGGTTTTACAGTCATATTTTGTGCTCCTGCGCCACGACTGGCCTCATCTTTATTATTTGTGTTCTTATTTTGATTATAGAAAAAAATGTTGCGGAAAACAAAGTTAAGATTTCAATTAAGTCTTGTTCAAGTGATTGAAAATTGAAGAGGGAGTGTTGAGTTTTCTGGCTGATAATCGTGTAAATTGCTTCACTACTTCTGACGGTGGTAGAGGTTGTTAATTTTATTTATTTGCTTTAATAATATTCGATTTAATATACATTTTTTTATTTTATAAAAGTTAAATCATAGAAAAAAACATATATTAAAAAGAACATGCGCTCACGACCATACTCAAATATATTTAAATTAAGAGAATAAAACTACCAATTTCTGCATTAAAGTATTTTTTACTGATACTAATATATATTTAACTATTTTTAATATTAATTTAAAACTATATATAATAATTTTTCCTCGATATTATGAGACCATCATGGTACTGCCATCTACTTTTACTCTGAAATAAAAAGAAAAGCTCGTATCTATATAGTTCCGCTATTCCACGACAGATGGCGACATGCTCCCTAGTATTTAAATAAAATATAATTTCATTGATATTGGTCTAGTTTTCTTAAATATATCATTTATAATCAGCTTCTACGTAAGTTAACATATTTAATAACACAATACAATTTACGTTTAACGAATCTTAAGCTCTTTACTTCATATAATAATTACAATATTAATAATATTTCTGACAAGTTTCACGTACTCTTAAATCTATTTCTATTTTTAAGGTTATTTTTTTTAGAAACACAGTGTTAGGAAATATGATTTCTTTGTACATAAATAGTTTTGACTGTTTGTATATATATTGCTTGAAAATCAAAGCCGAATTTCATTAATATTAAAGGATAATATCTTCTTTATTTATTTAGGTAAAGCCAACAATCTATCAGTTTCATTGACTTATATTGAGTAACAAATAACTTAAGATATTTCATTATTATTTTTTATTTAAAAACAGTCTAGACATTGACCAAAACTATATACTTTTGACTAAAATATAATACTTAATTATGTCTAATATTCGTCTTTCTTTTTCAATTTTGTCGTCGTGCGTCCAGAGGCACAAAGGTGTGACTGCAACGCGACGGTTGTGGGTTCCATCCCCACTCGAGATTCGAATTCCATTTCCTCGCTCTGGTGTCGTGGCAAACAGCGGCGTTGAGTTCCACCACTCAACACGCAATGCCTTTAAAATTCGGCGGAAAGTTGGGAACGAAGTGTCTTAACACTAGGTTCCCTCTGCCTTACACTGTGTGTGCAGGATACAGCATGAAGCTAATTTTTGACTTATTTTAATGTTTTATTTTTTTCTTATTTAAGTATCTACTACATACTTACGTTACTAAAACCAATGGCGTATTTCGCCTATTATTTTTTTTACAGTTGTTATAAAAGAATTCAATATAGTTTTATCAAACAAACGGCATACGTTATACATGATAACAATTTTATCTTAACTTTACAAACAACCAAATCATTATCTTGTGATATGCTCTTGAACTTCTCGATAGCAATCTTTGTGCATGCTTTTATTTATTTTTGTACGAAATATTTTCTCATTTTATTTGTCTTCAAATTCTACTACCGCATTCCTTTTTTTTTAGCTACCTCGTATCCTTTACATAAGGTAGGCAGAGGGAACCTAGTATTCCGTGTTGACACTCCGTTCCCCAATTTCCACCCAATTTTCATGGCATTGTATGTCAAGTGTCAGAGCACAACGCCGCGCTTTGTCCCGTTAACGACGAAATGAAAATACATTTACGCGAATGGAGACTACGACCTTTGCGCTAACAGTCCGACGCTGTACCACTGCGCCACGACGGCTGTTTGCTGACTTGTTTTTCAGATATATACTAGATCCAGCACTATCAGTAAAATAAATGAATACGACATCATGACAGTTTTTAGTATAACTATAATTTCAACTTAAAAGCATTATTTCATTTAAACTTTAAATCTCTTTAAAGTCAACAAAAACTAAAAGTTTACACATAAAATTTAGAACTGTCTTTTTTCATTATGGAAGCCGTCGTGGCACAAGGGTGTGAATGTAACGCGACGGTTATGGGTTCGATCCCCACTCGGGGGAATGAATATTTCATTTCTTCGCTCTGGCACCCAAGCATAAGCCCGGCGTTGAGTTCCGCCTCTCAACACGCAATGCTTCTAAAACGGAACGGAGGACTGTCTTAACACTAGGTTCCCTTTGCCTACCCTGCTATATGAGGGATACAACGTGAAGCTGGTTTGATTTTGATATTATTTTATAATTATAGATATTTGGGTGAAAATCAATTAGATGAGTCTCGAGTTTGGAAGCGTGAAAACAAGAAAAGAAATTAAAACATGGCGCTGAAACGAGTTTTAATTGTGAATAAAACTTTCCCCGCCGCTGGAATTGAATTGCTTAAATCAGAGTAAGTTAATTACTTATTTAGGAAATGTATAATTTTTTTTACGTAGTTGGATTTGAACCCACGCCTTTTGAAAACCGTCAAAAATCTTGCTACGTTCTAATGCTTATACATTTTCTAATTAATATTTTTTTTCTTTGATAAGTGTGATGGAACATTTTGAAAGTATTAAAAAAAAAGTATTAAAAGTTACAATTATTTGTTTTATTTTTAGTTTTTTAGAGCAAATTTTGTTGTAAGTAAAATTTCTGGGGTGGGTACGGCTCATCCGGGTACCTCCTGCCGCAACTCCCAATGCCTTCTTGGTTCCTTCCGGTTTTGTGATGTGTCTTTCATGCGTTTAAGTATTTCAGCTTTTCTATCCTTCGCGATACACTTGTTTCTGTCTTTGCTAAACCCTGCAATTTTTTGTTTGTTCTGTTTTCTCTGCTTTGTATAAATTATTTTTCCTCTCTTCTATTAGTTCTAAAGTTGAGTGGCTTAGATCATATTTATATGTAGATACTTTTTTCTATCCATGGCAGGTATAATTTGCAGTTTGGCATAACTTAACTTTACATCTTTTGGAACAGATATTATTATTTATTAAGAAAACGTACAAAAATTTGAACGTAGCGGGAATCGGATCTTCTGCAATTCTTAGTAATTATCTTTGGGTAGTGGACATTTGTAAATTTTATAAAAATTTCGACGTAGCTTGATGAGAACGTATGGCTTATTGGTCAGAGCGCCTGGTCAGTTTCCAGGACGCGCGGGTTCGAGTCCCGCTACGTTCAAATTTTTATACGTTTCCTAAATAAGTATTTTTCTTTCCTAAGTGTGAAATAACACTTTAAAAATGTTAAAGATATTATTATTTCTTCTTGTATTCAGTCTAAGGAATGAGATGTAAGTTTGTTTATTTCTGCGTTGTCAGTTGGTTTTATAGAAAGCATTTGTTTTCTGGTAAGAATTAGTACTGGTGCATTATTAAGTCAGCATGCACTAGAAGAGTTATGTTATCGAGTGCACTAGTACTGGACCAGTATTTAATAACACACCACTACTATAGTAGTGCACGTGCACTAAGCGGAACTTTGTAGATTCGAATATTCGCTATCAGAAAACAAGAGTGGGGAACCGGAGTGTCTTAACACTAGGTTCCCTCTGCCTACCCTGCTGTGTGCGGGATACAGCGTGAAGCTGATTTATTTTTATTTATTTATTTTAGAAAACAAGAGTGAATGCTATTTATTAAAAGCACTTCCTGTAAAATAGCACTTTAAATATATGTTATAAATAATTATAATATTTTAATTGCTTCAATGTGTTGTAACCCCCACAGAGCAGAGTTGGCAGAGAACCAGGGCATTTCACCTCCTTAACAAACCGAGGAAATGAAAATGTTAAATATTTCATTTCCCCGATTGGAAATTGAACCGACAACCGTCGCGTTTGTAGTTACACGCTTGCACTCCTGCGCCATAACGGCCACGAATAATAATTATGGTTTTTCAGATTGGAGCCTGTCGTGTTACCAATACTGGATCATGAAAGTAACAGTATTGCAAAAATCAAAGAATCGATATCTACAGGATTTGACGGTTTAATATGGAATACCAAGCATCGACTTACTGGGGAGATATTAGATTTAGCAGGTTTTATTAGTTTTTTTTATTTTCCATGTTGAATTTTATCATAAAATAAATCGGCGTCACGCTGTATCCCGCACACAGCAGAGGAGGCAGAGAAAACCTAGTGTAAAGACACTCCGTTCCCCACTTTCCGCCGAGTTCTGGAGGTACAGCGTGTTGAATGGCGGAACTCAACGCCGTACTTTGTCTCGGCACCAGAGCGAAGAAATGAAAATATTAATGTAAATAAATATTTCATTTTCTCGATTGGGGATCAAACCCACAACCAGTCGATTTTACAGTCACACTTTGTGCTCCTGCGCCACGACTGGCCTCTTTATTTATTATTTTATCTTACTTAGTAATTTTTACATCATAAAACATAATGTATTAAATATATATAATATGTTTTATACTGTAATTAGATATTGAATGTTCTAAATTTATTCACCTAGGATTTTTTGTATAAATAACAAAAAATATTAAAATTTCACGATGAGGATGATGAAGACATATTTGAATTTCGATATTAGACTCCACTGCTGTTTCTTGGTTTCTCTTATGAAAGTAGAAATATATTCCGATGTAAATATATCTCGTACAAGGTAGGCAGACAGTACCTGGAAGCCTGATGTTAAGACACATCCGTTTTTCACGTTCCGCCAAAATCTTGAGGAATTACGTGTTGAGTGGTGGAATTCAACGCCGCCCTTTACCACTTTACCAGAACCAGGACATGCAAATATTAAATATTTTATTCCACCGAGCGGAAATCGAATCCACGACCATCTCGGTAACAATCACGCGTTTGTAGCCCCGCGACATGACATAAAGCTGGAAGCATAATTTGCTAAGAATTTAAAATTCCCTCAGGACCTCGACTAAAAGCTGTTTCAACAACAGCATCAGGCATAGACCACATCGATACACACGAGATAAAGAAGCGAGGTCTGGTGTTAGGAAACACACTCCAAGTGCTGGACAATGCGGTCGCGGACATCGCGGTGGGGCTCCTCATAGGAGCCGCGAGGAGGTTCAAGGAAGGAATTCAGGAATTGGAATCGTAAGTTAAAAGCTTTTTTTTTGACTTCACGCTGTATACCGCACATAGCACAATACGCAGAGAGTACTAGAACACTCTGTGTTGGGGACAGTGTCCTGTGCCTAATTGGGTAGGGAATACTGCCTTTCCTGAATTGTAGAAATAAAAGAATGAACTGTATATTTATATATTCAAATTAAAGTAGCCCGACACTGATAAAGACTGTGTGGGACTTGAAGTGAGAAAGGTTGGAATGTAAGTGAGGAGTAGAGGACGTGTGCCGGTCGCTCCGGCCGTCCCCGCTCTAAACACGCGCGGAGCAATGCCTGCGTGCAAATGTCAGGCGCAGTGTCCTCAACACTCCGTTCTCCATTTTTCGCCGAATACTGAAAACATTATACAATGCCTTTGAGTGCCTCGGAACTCAACTTTGCTGTTTTTAGATTGATCCTGTATACCGCAAATAGCAGGATAGGCAGTGGGAACCTAGTGTTAAGACAGTCTATTCTCATTATCTTAATAGGAACGGAGTATCGAACCCACAACCTTTTACGTTTAGTCGACCGCTCGTGCCCCTGCGTCACGACTGGCATTAAAGATAGGAAGATACGTTACTATCGCTTAATCCTTTTATAATAAATCATATTATTTATATGTAATATAAAGTTATAATTGTTTTTAATTCAGTGGTGAATGGAAGTATGGAGTGCAGTGGAGACTCGGCCAGGACATAGCCAACAGCACTGTGGGCGTGGTGGGCCTCGGGGGCATCGGGCAGTCCGTCGTCAAGAGGTTGAGAGGCTTCGACGTGGCCAGGTTCATATACAGTGGACGCAGTGATAAACCTGAGGGTATTATGTTTTAATAGATTATGCGTCTTGTTTCTTTTTCAATTAGTATATTATTTTTATTCCAGCTTATTAAATAAATATCTACATAAAAAAAATTCAATACCAATTATAAACGGCTACTGCATTTTAAATTAATTTTTCTCTTCAGCTTTACGCTACATGTAGCAGGGAAGGCCGAAGGAACCTATTGTTGAGACACTTCGCTTCTAACATTCCACAAAATTCTAGAAGCTTTGTGTAAGGCAGATTCAATGCCACGCTTTACCTCAACTCCTCAAGCAGGATTCGAACCCACAACCAGCCGCGTTTACAGTCACACGCTCGTGACCCTACGCCACGACTGACTTCAATTGAAATGTTATTAACAAAATTAAACTTGCAGCAAAAAGCCTGGGAGCAGAAAGAGTTCCCCTAGACCAGCTATTAAGAGAAAGTGACTTTGTCATCCTCAGTTGTCCGTTAAGTGACGAAACTAAACATTTAATCAACGCTGACACTTTGAAGATTATGAAGAAAACATCGGTTCTCGTGAATATAGGGAGAGGAGGTGAGAATTAGTATTGAAATTTTGTTTATTTTGGGTTTTTTTTCTATAACCGAATTTGTTTGGATAATGAGCTTATCCATCCATCAATTTAAAAATATATTCTTTTAGTTCTCCGTTCTCATACCACCACAGTGGCAATATCTTTATGGTTAATATAATTGTTATTAGAGTATTTTCATTTCTTCGCTCTGGTGTTGAGGCAAAGTACGGCGTTGAGTTCTGCCACTCAATACGCAATGTCTCCAGATTTCGGTAGAAAGTGGGGAACGGAGTGTCTCAACACTAAATTCCCTCTGCCTACCCTACTGTGTGCGGGATACAGCGTGAAGCGGATTTAATTTTGATTTTAATAAATGTTATTGTATTGTATTTATTGTTTTTTCACACTGTATCCTGTATGGTAGGGTAAAGGAAAAACCTGGAAAGAAACCTGGAAATCTAGTGTTAAGACACTCCGTTCTCCAATAAGACACTTCTCTTGACTTCAACTTTGACTGTCATATATCGTTACATTTACAATATAATTAGCTTTACGCTGTATCCCGCACACAGCAGGGTAGGCAGAGGGAACCTAGTGTTAAGACACTCCGTTCCCCACTTTCTGCCGAATTCTGGAGGCATTGCGTGTTGAGTGGCAGAGCTCAACGCCGCGCTTAACCTCGACACCAGAGCGAAGAAATGGAAATATAAATTTAAGTAAATATTTCATCTCCTCGAGTGGGGATCGAACCCACAACCAGTCGGTTTTGCAGATCGGAAGAGC
>JAATLQ010036080.1:36698-71563 GCA_013421005.1 Heliconius erato x Heliconius himera | reverse complement strand
GATCGAATCCGCAATGAAGAGGTACACAGAATGGCGGGTACTAGCGAGGATGTCACGGTGAGAATGAAGAAGAACGTGCTCAGCTGGTTTGGGTACGTCGAACGAATGAGTGATGAAAAAATGGTAAAAAAGATTTATGATGGAAAAGTGAGCGGTAAGAGAGGTAGGGGGAGACCTCGGTTGACCTTCGAAAACACAGTATCAAAGATACTGGAGGAAGGTCACGTAAAAACATGACAGTGGACGAGGCGAAAGAGGTATGTAGAGACCGTAGCGTTTGGCGCTCCGTTCTCTCTGACTACCCCGCAAGGGATAAAGCGTGAAGCTAAGTTAAGTTAAGTTTTTTTTTAGTGATGGTTACCAGTTCAAATATTACTTTATTTAATGTTTTTTTCTATTAATGTTGAAATTTTATGGTCCTATAGTGATCCTCACAGAAAGGAAAATTGGCCAGCAAGCAGCATTTAAAAAAATCAGTTTTACGCTGTATCCCGCACACAGCAGGGTAGGCAGAGGGAACCTAGCATGCAGCATTTATTTCTTTAAAATAGTCAAAGACAGTAAATATTTACAATACAGTATTTACTTCTGAAAATACAGATACTTGAAAATATAAGATGTCTACTTATGTCACTGACGGAGCACTAATAAGTCCCAGCAAAGGGCTCAATGAATTAAAAATAACTATCCTTTTTTAATATCAATGTGATCTGACTGATTGTACCCCAAAAGCTACTTCTATCATAATAGAGTATCGACACCTATCCTTCTATACTTATATTGTAAAACCAAAGAGTTTATTTGGTTGAACGCTTTAATCTCACGAACTACAGGTTCAAATTGAAAAATTAGAAATAGACTTAGGCTATATTATATCACGCACTATATCTGCGGTCAGAGTTACCTCGCACTTAGAAAGCATTAATAGCCATTTACAACGAGTACTTATCTTCCCCACTTTCTGCTGAATTTTGAGGCATTGCGTGTTAAGTGGCGGAACACAACGCCACGCCTTGATTCGTTACCAGAGAAAGGAAATGAAAATATTCTATATATCATTCCAACAAGTGAATATAGAACCCAGAACCGTCGCGTTTACGGTCGTCTCGACAAAATATATAATATTTATATATAATATTTTATTTCTTTATAGTATAAGTCTTACCTCGTACTAAAATAATCCAAACTTTGATAATTGTCATAAGATTTCTTATCTCTATTATTATTTTAACATTTTCACCACTTAAATTTTATTTACATGCTAACGTACTTAGAATCCCGCTAACGTAAATTCCATCAACAATAAGCTCCTATAAAGGGTTTTGCGACCAAAGCCGTGAAATCAACCATAAAGATAAAATTACTTTAAACCATTCATTTACCATAAAAATAATCTTATTCGTATCTTTATAGCTTTAGAATATGATTTTGCAAAACTTTCCTTACTTTTACTGGATAAGGTGCACTTTCCCTATATTGTTTAACAACATTGGCTACAAAATGGAAATTTAAGACATTGGCTTAGCTGCAATTTGTAACGACAAATTCTGTTATATTTAATGGTATACACAATTACTAATATTTTATTGATTATAAATGTGAAACTATTGTAAATTGTTGTGACTTTTTACAATCTAACTTTTTTTTTGTATACTTCTCTGAATACTTTCTTTGGTTTTATAGGGTAGATAGAGGGAACCTATCGTTAATACAGCTCGTTCCCCGCTATCTGTCTAGTTTTCGAGATATTGAATGTTGCTGAACTTAAAACCAGGGCGGACAAATGTAAATAATTTTACTCTTCCGAGTGAGAATCAAACCCACAACCGTCGATCCGATTATAGTTAACCACTGCTCTATTGAACATGTAATGTGTCGGATTCAGGTGGAAAAAGAGACCTTGAGAGAAAAAGAGATTTTGGCTAGGTTACTGAATGACTGAAATATATCCTATTACAGTTGAAATAGATTTCAATTTTCTGTACCAAAGGCAAATGTCAATTAAAATCATTATGCTTCGTATTTCGAAGGAAATCGGGCGTAGTGTTATGTAACATGTAATTTGGCCTTATGCTGTTGTAGTGCAGATGAGACGAGTCTAATTACATGTTATGATAGTGAGTTCGAATTTGATTAAATATAAACCAAGTGAGATACAGAGAAAAATCACAATATAGCAAAGCTAAGAAAAATGTGAAACATCTTGATGTCAAGAAACTAATAATACTTGTTATATGTTATTGTTATAGAAAATATCAATGAAATATTTTAAAAAGGCCTTCGTGGCACAGTAAAGCAGCGCATGACTGTAAATGATCGAGGTTCGATTTTCACTGGCGCAAGCGCGGGATTACCTTTTTTTTTTTATGGAAAAAGACAAGGTGAACGAGCGTACTGGTCTCCTGATGGTAAGTAATCACCGTCGCAGACGACCCCGTGCAACACCAGAGGAGCTACAGGTGCGTTGCCGCCCTTTGAGGTGGAGATAGACGCGCTTTTTGAAGGTATCGACCTGGAAATACTACCGCAGATATATGTGTTTGTAACGTACTGTGCTGCTAGAAAATTCGGCGGCAGGTTCACATGTATTGTCTCCACTATTAGGCAGTGTTTGGAGAATGGAGTGTCTTAAAATTAGGTTCTCTCTGCCTATCCTGCTACAAGCAGGATAAAACGTGATGCTTTAAAAAATATTAAAACGACATGAAAAGAAGATCAGGTCCGAATAAATATTTGCTGTTGCTGCCACTTCCGCGAAACACAACTATCACATTGTATTAGGATAGCTGGCCATCAATAAAGCATCGTTTTGAAAATATTGTACAAGCTAAAAGAATTTTGCTTATTTTTATTTTTATCATTTAATTTTGTGTGTTTACTTTACTTTCTGCCGTACGATCTTGGCGCAGTAACACATCATGTAACTGTAATCGTGATAGTTGTGAGTTCGATTTTCACTCTGGAGATTGACAAATCCCGCACTAAACATGCAATGTTTCAAGAATTGGGATTGAAGTAGTAAACGGAGTATCTTAACATCAAGCTTTCTATGTCCATGTGAAATATAATATATTAATATATTTTGAGATTTGGTTTAAGAAGGTTGAAAATATTTAACAATTAATAATTTTGTTCTTTCTATTTGAATTTTTTTAAAGAAGTTTCGCCTTGCTTTTAATATGCTAAGTTTAATAGAAGATTTTTCAAGTCAGATAGCGGCAAGATGCCTGTTACAATAGAGTATAATATTTTAATTCCAATCCATTTTACACTTTTGTCTTGAGTTAAGAAGGATTTTTTTTCTTTATACAAACAATTTATAAAGAAGGATTTACAACTTTAGTGTATTGTTAGACCATTACTTTTATTACTGCTTATTTTGTAGTTAGTATAAAATAATAGTAATAAACTTTATTGCAAACTTGATTAAGACAATTTGTACATGAATAAATAACAGGGCAGGTGTTTTAAGTGATCTAGCTAACACTGTAGGCACAGGAAAATTGCCTGGCTTTGAAAAAAGCGTGTGCAAAAATATTATAAATAACTATTATAAATAAGAGAAAAAGTATTTTTTTTAATGTTTCTGGTATAAATGCATCTGTGGTAGTTTTTGGTTCCATCCTCACTCGGTGACGGTGTCATATACGAATTATTTTTATTTCCCCACTCTTATAGGCAAAGATATTGAGTTCTACTACTCTACATACAATATCTCGAATTGAAAACATGAGGTTTATTTCTTTCACAGCGTTAACCGCTATAGACCGCATATAGAAAAGTAGGCCTAGTGTTAAGACACTCTCTTCCCCACAATTCGCCCAATTTTCGAGACATTGCCTGTTGAGTAGCGAAAATCAACGCTGTGCTCTGTTTTAATGATAATTATTTTAACATCATCATTATATTAAAACTATATTTTAAAAGATTGATAATATTAATCTGAAATATTTATCTTTTGCCATATTCAATAGAAATTGTAGTTGTTTTGTAATGTAGATGAAGCAAATATAAATCCTGTATTTAGTAAGCCATATTTGATATTTATTCCCTTTGGTCTATTTTAGTTTGAAGTTACTTGTTTGCACTTTGTGCTAACAAGCAATACAGATACTGCTGCTATTGTGAATATTGCTGCTTTTGTGAATATTTGGATCATTTTTATTTATATAATAAAACAATTTATTTTTGACAATAAATTAGAATATCGGAAAGCCTTCCTCGATTAATAGACTGTCTAAAATATTTTGAATCAGTAGTTTCTGCGATTAGCGCGTTAAACCAAATGAATTCATTAGTTTGATAATATTAAGTACAAATAATTTATGTTTTAAGATTATTATTTTCTAGTGTTTTCCGTAAGCGGTGGTCATTACTACTGTTTTGAATGCGGTCGTCAAATTAACACTATGTTGCAAACAACAAATTATTTAAAATGTTTGTCACGATCTTTCATAAAAAGGAATCTACTTAACACCTGCTTTGTAGAGTCATAGAATATGTTAAACATAGCCGTTTATGTAAAAAATGCACTTTGTAAATTTTATGTATTATAATTTTCTTATATTTCTTTCAGCTTCATCCTGTGTACCGTATATAGCAGGGTAGACAGCGAGAGCCTTAAGACAGGTGGAGGTTCGAGTCCCGTGACCTAATTCTTTTGATGTTTTCTTCAAACCTTTTCTATCGTCAATGTGAAATAGCACTTTTAAAAATATTAAATATATTAAGCTTTTACCAAAATTATAATCTACACCTTTAAAGGAAATAGTGGGTATTACTAAAATGTAATAGCACTATACAGAATTTCCGTATTCAGTCAAATAAACCGTAGTTTAGTTGCAAATGAAATGCTATTAGTTGTTTTAAATTTGTTGAGGATATTCAATTTTAAATAAGGAGTGAAATATAAAATATGTTAAGAGGTCATCGCATCTTGGCGCAGAGACACCGTTCCCCATTTTCCACCCAATTTTTGAGACATTGCATGCCACTTAGGGACAACGTAAAGCCGCACCTTATCTTATTATCAAAGAGGAAATGAAAATAATAAATTCTCCCAAAAATAGGAATTGAACCCACAACTTTTGTGTCTACAGTCGCGACAGTGTCACAATATTGTATTAATTATTAAATTGGCTTTAACAGCTGAGTTCATTGCAAATAGCAAAGAAAGACTGCTCATCTAATAAGACTATGTAGCCTTATAGTTAGCGTATGTATAAGTACCACGTGTATTGAGTAAAAACTAATTGAGATTGTTAAATTAAGAGTCATATTTATAAATATTATGCCATATAATACCTGGAAAACACTAGTCGTTGCACAAGGGCACAATTCAACGAATTCAGCGGAAAATGGAGAACGGTAGTGCCTTAATGGGAACGAAATGTTTTAAAACTACATTCCCAGGTTTCTTCTACCCGTACTGCCATGTGCGAGATACAGTGTGAATCTAAAAAAAACCGGGCAAGCGAGTGTCGGGCTCGTTTGTGTGCGTTTAAAAAAAATTATAAAATGTGTATTGGAATATGCACTTCTGGCTTTATTATCAAATTTTGGCCCCCCTTTTCAGGCTATTTTTTTAGTATTTAGTAACAAAGATGTAGTTTTCATAAGGGTTCCTTTCTTCCTTAAGAGTTACGGAACTCTAAAAAGAAAAGCATACCTTCGAAGTACCTTCTTCGTGTTAAGATACTCCATTCTTAATTTTTGGCCCAATTTTCGAGACATGCGTGTTGAGTTGCGGAACTCAACGTCGTGCTTACCTATTCATCTACATGATATTACCTATGCTTTAGGAATTAAATAAATAATATAAAAACCTAATGTTGCTGCTATTATTAAACTATTTTCTAATGAACAACTTAAACAAAACAATAATAAAAGAACGCGGTTTAATTACTAAGATAACAATAAGATGATAAGTAACTGTAATAAAAACACATGCACAAAAAATATAATTTATAATACTGTTATGCTTAAATAATACGTATTCGTCTGAGGCCAGTCGTGGCGCAGGGGCACACAGTTGTGACTGTGAACGCGACAGGTTATTTGTTCCATTCCCACTAGAAGAAATTTTATATTTTTATTTCTTCGCTCTGGCGTCAAGACGAAGCGTGGTGTTGAATTCCGCCACTCAACACGGAATGCCTTCAGAATTCGGCAGAAAATGGGGAACGGAGTGTCTTAACACTAAATTCCCTCTGTCTACCCTGCTGTGTGCGGGATACAGGGTGAAGCTATAAAAAATATATATCTATTACAATGTTTTTACAATTAAATTAAATTTGTGAGTTCTGACTAACATCACTTTGATCGTCATTCAAAGTATATTTACCTAGTAAGGTAACGAACCATTACTCATATTATATTATATACGTGCACTCATGTATGACGCATTATGCATAATCATTTTCTTACTGTTGAATGTTTTCCTTATATGTTCGTATCGTACATTTTTTTTGTTTTATGAAAAAGCAAAAGGGTTTTTATAGCTTACTGTTATATATTAGTTAAATATATTTTTTTATGTTTGTCCGTCGATTTCTCCATCATTCATTTGATCATTTATGGATCCATCAAATGACGGAGAATGGATGGATCGATTCATTTTTTTTTACTTGAAAGATCATACTTTCTCATTGGTCGCATTACCTGAGTTAGTTGCTGGGATCTTATATAGGACTCCCATGGAAATCGGAATTCATATAATTTCTTTTAATAATATTTTGGATGCCAGCCAAGAAAGAAATACATTAATTAGATACATTAATTAAATTAGATAACTACTAAATGCATCCCGCATATGGCAGGATAGATATTCTATTATTTATATAAATTAGAAGCTGTCGCGTCGCGTGGTGCAGCGGCAAAGGATCTGATTTTCGACATGATAGTTGTGGATTTGATTCCCACTCGTAGAATAAATTATTTTAATATTGGGTGTCTACTCTGCTATCTGTAGCGTTAAACTAAAAAATAAGAATAAGACGTACATCTACTATTATAGTACAAATTCATAAATTAATTATATTTTAACTCACGTAAGAAACGCTTTTCCATCTTTTCGTAAAAATATATACGTCGTTTGCCCCTCAATTATCAAAAAACATAGTGACTGATCACTATTCTCTTTTCTTTTAAAAAATGAAGAAAAGCTAGCCAGTAATAAAGTCAAGCCTATTTAGCTTCTAATATTATAACACTGTATAGTGAATTTGGCACAATGAAACACTGTTTAGGTCCAAATTTAACGGTTATTGGTCTAACACTGCGGTTATCCGCTTATGTTGTGAACGCGTAAACTGAGATTAGGGTGGACCCAAATCAATTTAAGTTAAGCACAGTGTGAATGGAGATATGTATATTATAGACTGGCTATGTCTGCAAGTTCGGTTTTTTTAGTTTCACACTATATCCCACTAGTTTTAAGACACTCCATTTCCAATAAAACACTTCCGTTCCCCACTTTCCGCTGAAATCTGGAGGCATTGCTGGACTGTATGTTGGGTAGCGTACATCAACGCCCCACTTTGCCACGTTTAAGAGCAAGTATATTTCATTTCCTGAAAAGGGAATCGAACCCACAACCTATTGCCTTCCCAGTCCCACGACTTGCCTGCAACACGTTTTTTACGCAGACGAGCTTAAAAAAGTAAATTTGAAGAATTTATAATTTCTCCGTGACTATTAATTTTTAAAACACAACCTTAGAAAAAACGTTACCAATATTGACTTTAAAATAACTGTTTAGTTTATTAAAAAGCTATTCATACATCTTTAAAATAGTAAATAGACTTTTTATTTAAATACAGGCAATATTTATATTGATGATTTAGAGTATCAGACAGTCGTGGCGCAGTGGCACAGCGTGCGACTGTAAATGTGACAGTTATGGGTTCGATTCAAACTTGGGGAAATTAATTTATTAAAATTCCTCACCTGATAAGCAGACAAAGGGCAGCGCTGCGTTTCGCCACCCAATACACAATATATCGAAAATTAGGCGCTGGCTGAGTGAGAAGGTAAAAAATCATACCTACGTAGGTATTATAAATAATTAAGAAAATAGTTTTTTGTAAGTGATAAAAAATTGTTTCATTATTACAGGACATCACATACAAAAGATATAGAACACTTTTTGTGTTGACTCTGATAACGATTTAGATCCTTTAAAATTTTTAAATTATACTTATATGTATACTAAAGTATTTAACGTAGACAATTGTATTGAATAATAAATAAAACTATTGATTTATGTCTATAACACGTAATTACGTAAGAAGATGTGCAAGAAGGTGTGCATTACATAACATAATACTGTATGGGAAAAACCACAATTAATAGAAATCGTGAACAACTCGGGCAAATTGCCCATTAGTTGAATATTATAATGTAATATTTTCCTTCTGTAATAAAAATTTATTATAAAAAAGGAAATAAAATCATAATTATATGGAAATATTGAAGCCGGTCGTGGCGCAGAGGCACAAAGTGTGGTTGCAAAATCGACTGGTTGTGGGTTCGATCCCCACTCGAGCGCGGCGTTGAGTTCCGCCACTCAGCACGCAATGCCTCCAGAATTCGGCGGAAAATGGGGAAAGGAGTGTCTTAACACTAGATTCCCTCTGCCTACTCTGCTGTGTGCGGGATATAGCGTGAAGCTGATTTATTTTATGGAAGTACCATACTTGACGTTCTTTAATAGGCTACTCGACTCTTCTTAAGGTTCCCTACCTTCAGGTACGTAAAAGGAAAAACGGAAATTTTATAGGATCGCTTTGTTGTCTATATTCTCTCTCTCTGCCTCTCCGTTTGTTCCATTTTTCACCTTGAGGACTAGATCACGTAGAGGTTGTAGTTAAAATTTATCAAGTATCCAGTTATGGTTCAGCTGAGAGTTTTTTACATCGTTTTTGCATTTTGCATGAAATTCATCGCGTAATCAAAAACTTACTTTCTGTGTACCTAGGACTATAAAATTTGTCAAAAAATAAACTAACGGTACAAATAAAAATTGACAAACTGAAGTTTGTCAACTTTTATAAGCAACGTTTTATAAAATTGGTACGGAACCCATAAACCGTACTCTCACTTCACTGATTTTTTTAGTAGATCTTATAGTGATCTTATCTTATCTTTACTATTATGCCTAATATTATGTATAATTAACATAATATTTTTTGGACCACCATTACTTTTATAAGTACCAAAAATATTTTGTTTTTAAATTGGATTTTGAAATTAATATTGTGTTTTTAACCTACTTTATTTTTCATAAATGGTCTTGGCAAACGGAAAAATGGACAAATAGCACCCTAAAAAGGAGGACTTTCTATATTTAATGTACAGTTTTTAACTCACTTCAAAAAAGAGAAGGCTCTCAGGCATTCGGTTGGTTTATTTTTTTCCGACTGTAAAGGAAATGTAATATTGTTTATTACCTCAACTTCACAGAACCGCTGAATTTATATAATTTAGGTATCGTTAGTTTTGTTCGAGCATCCCAAATATTCTTAGATAGATGACGTTAAAAAATCAAACTTGGCGGCAGTCCGACGCCATTGTACTTAGTAAACAAAAATTGTTTCTGAATACTATAATATGGGTTAATTAGGATTAAGAGTAGGGATTTATAGTTATACAAGCAACTAAATCTTTACATACTACTACTACGAAGTTGTGTATGTCATTCTGTTCTCTAAAAAATTAAATCCGTTACACTTCTTGGACTTCTTCAATTTTAGCTTTCCACTTTACATCGCAGGGTAAATGAATTGGTGACATTACATATAGAGTGGCGAAACTCAACGCTGCGCTTTGTCTACCACAGCATGGAAATAAAAATAATTTTCCCAAATCGGGATCAAACCCACCATCGCGTATGTCAGCAGGTGTAATATGGAAATTTCATGATATTTACAGAACCTTCCATTATAATTCGGTTTTTATTTTTTAATTTTACGCTGTATTCCCCACATAGTTGGTTAGGCCGGCGGAACCTAGCATCCTAGTTTTAAGATACTCCGTTCCCATTAAGGCATTTCTGTTTTCGGCCGCTGAATTGCCGAGTGCCGGAACTCAACGCTGCGTTTTGCCCCGTTACCAGAGCCAGGACCTGAAAACACTAAATATGCCTCGAGTGGGAATCGAACTCAAGACCTGTCAAGTGTACAGTAGCACGCTTGTGCCCCTGCGCCACGACTGGCCTCAATAATTTTGTTCTTTCAACAAAATCTTACTTTTAAAGTAACTCTCACAAACAATACGTTTGAGAAAACGAACTTGGAAGTTTCCCTTAAGCCTGTACTGGAAAAGCGAGCGGAGGTAGATAATAATTATAAGCTTCAAGTAATAATAAACTTTTATGTAAAAGTAGCTGAGTTATTGTAATTTGATTGAATGTGTTCTTACGATAGCAGGTGTTTGAAACTTCAACGTGTATGGAGTTAGGTCGGAAGGATTAATTAGATCGTATAATTCTTTGAAGATTATTTTGAATATGTCTTTATTATTCGTCAGAAGAGTAACGATTTTCATGTAATCTAATTTATCAATTCTATATAAAAAAATCTATATTTTCTAAGATATCCTAGAATCTTCGGTATGCGAGTTCGACTCGTTCGAATCGTTTTTTTTTATATCACTCAGTTGTCAATTTTATAGACATTCCGTTTATTCCTTAGCCTGTCTAGTATTTATACTAGATATCTATTTCGATACTTTATGAGAAATGTATTTCATATTATCTACCTCTACCTACTGTTATTTGTAACTATTAAACCTACATATAATTTTTCTTCTTGTATCACTCTGTGCATGATTAAAAATTCCTTTATAATTTATCCAGTAGCGAACAACGAAGCGACTTTGTTTTATCCTTTGAAAATAAGTTTCACGGCACCCACCGTTTGAAATAATGCCACGTTCCAAATATTTTTTATCGTCTTCACGCTGTATCTCGCAGGATAGGCAGAGAAAAGTTAGTGTTAAGACACTTCGTTGCTGCAACAAGGTACTAATCGTGCTCAAGGCACCAATATTTCGTGCTTTTGCAACAAGGATATTTGGTTGTTCTACTTTTTCGCCTTTTTGTAAAGCACCAACAGTCTCATTTCTATGATGTTAAACATTTCTGAAAGTTTTAGTCAGTACACTTTAGGCAAGTTCAACTGTGTCTGTCGTTCTCTTTTGATGAAACTTAATTAGTTTCAATAAAGACAACTGTTTCATTTTATTTTTAAATTTTAATATTGTTTCTTATTGTTTTCCAAACAAAAAAAGGACTTGTTGTCACATATACATTCTCAGTCACTCAGTGCATTTTTGGCTGACCGAATTTTCTACTTGGCTTTCACCTTCGTTATTCAACGATACTTGTACAAATCTTCATCAGATACTATGGGCGCTTCAAGCCGACGCTATCCGATTTTGTAAGCCATTCTGAATCAAAATATAAGAATTTATTACATATTTTATATAATATACATACATAAATTATACAAAAGCTGATTTACTAATTGACTTTATAGTACTATAGTAAGATAACAATAAAAAAAGCACGAACTTTTGCTAATTATAAATTCGACTTTAAATAATTTACTTTTGTGACGCCGGTCTCACGGACCGGGTTGATGCCTAAACTCTGGCACGTGTGTTCCTGGTGCTATTATGGAGAGAAGTAGCTGCGGGGGATGTAAAATAAGGTAGCTCCTCGAAATCCCAACACGCATCGATGACGGGTTAAAAAGTTATACGACTTTTTCATCATGTCATCAATGGAGGGTTAAACAATATAAGTACTCATAAGTACCATATAGATTTACTCATTCGGTAATAGTCTGTTATATTTATTAAGAAAACGTATAAACCACTTAGCCATACGTTCTTGGATGGTTTCCAAGATTCACGGTTTCTAATCTCGCTACATTAAAAAATTGGTCGTTTTCTTTATGAGTAATCTTCTTTCCAAAGTATGAAATAACACTTTAAAAATTTAATAAATGTGTGTTATGCTTATTATCGTTCTATTTTTTACGCCTTATCAGTCACCGGAAGTGTAAAATATTAAATTAGTTAGGTAGTTACATTCTTTCTAAAGTTATAAACTATGCAACTTTGTAATATAAATTATTTTAGTCACGATATATGAGACCCTCGCGGCGAAGCATTTACTGTATGACTGCAGTCGAAACGGTTGTGGGTTCGATTCCCATTCGCGTAAATAAATTGTTTCCATATTTTTCTCCTAGTGATAATACTAAGCGCGGTGTCAAGTTCCGTCACTCAAAGGCGGGAATGAGGCAGAGGGTTCCCTAACCCTTTGTCTACCCTCTATATGAGGTGTATCTCATATATAACGCTACATATAGCGTGAAGCAAATATTTTTAATTAGCGAAATAAATATTAACAAGTATTTACTTGACTCGATTTTTTGCACTGAAGTTAACTAACTAGAGAAATTTATAGTTTTTTTTATTATGAAAATACAAGAACCTAAATAATCTCTGAGTAAAGTTACAAAACAAAGTCATCGTGTGAAGGCAAACCCTAACTAGGCCGTAGTGATTAATTAGCTTCACGTATCGTTGTTGAGGCTAATTAATACCCAATGTCGAGACATTGGGTACTGAGCGGAACTCAACGCCGCGCCTTGTCATGTTAGAAATTTAGAGTTCATATGAGCGAACTGTGGCTAATTCATTCCAGCGGATGGAGATCGAACTAACAACCATTACACTACGCTAACATTCTGACGCTCATTACACAGGCTATTATGTTTCTTTTTACAAACATAAGGGGATTTACAAAGGCAACATCCAATCAAAGGCTGTCATAACAATAACACTCCCATTAACAGACGGACAAAAAGTCAATATTATTATATACTTAGCGCTTTCCTTCTTTTCATTATTCGTTCGCAGTTCTTCGCGTTCTGGTAAAGAGGCCGTCGTGGCATAGCGGCACAACGTTGGACGGCAAACGTAACGGCTATGGACTCGATTCCCACTCGAGCAAATGAATTATTTTCATTTCCTGCCTTCGGTACGAAGGCAAACCGCGGCGTTAAGTTATGCCCTTCAAAATCAAAATGCAATATCTCGAAGATTAGGCAGAAAATGGAAAACAGAGTGACCACTAAATGTTAACATAAAATTCCCTCTGTCTATTCTGCTGTATGCGGGACCAAGCGTGAAGCTATATTCCGCACACAGCAGGGTAGGCAGAGGGAACCTAGTGTTAAGACACTCCGTTCCCCACTTTCTGCCGAATCTGGAGGCATTGCGTGTTGAGTGGCAGAACTCAACGCCGCGCTTAACCTCGACACCAGAGCGAAGAAATGGAAATATAAATTTAAGTAAATATTTCATCTCCTCGAGTGGGGATCGAACCCACAACCAGTCGGTTTTGCAGTCACACCTCGTGCCGCTGCGCCACGACCGGCCTCAATTATATTGACGCCTTTAAAATTAAGAGTACACGATTATAAATATCACTTCATTCATAATACTACTGGCTTATTCTGCGGCTTCGCTTGCGTGGTTGAATTGAAATAGATAAACACTATATTTAACTACCAGGGGTAAATTGCATATTTATATACCACTAATGATTAGTTTAGATTAGAGAGGCCGGTCGTGGCGCAGCGGCACGAGGTGTGACTGCAAAACCGACCGGTTGTGGGTTCGATCCCCACTCGAGGAGATGAAATATTTACTTAAATTTATATTTCCATTTCTTCACTCTGGTGTCGAGGTTAAGCGCGGCGTTGAGTTCTGCCACTCAACACGCAATGCCTCCAGAATTCGGCAGAAAGTGGGGAACGGAGTGTCTTAACACTAGGTTCCCTCTGCCTACCCTGCTGTGTGCGGGATACAGCGTGAAGCTAATTTAATTTAATTTTTTTTTAATGATTAGTTTTGTACGGGTAGGACCGAGCGAGCAGAAAGAACTGAGCTCTAGATAGCGGAGCAAACTAATTGCAAAATACAAAACTCCTTGTTGGTGGAAGTTTAAATTTAATTTATTTACAAGAAGTCAGTTCCGCCTAAGTCGGGACCTCTTTGAATTATGCGGGGTTCCTGGTAAAGATTTTATTGATTGAAGAATTACTTATAGGTCCCGACTGTTAATCCTAATAAACTATTGGGCTTGTTTATTTTCTTTTTAGTTTTATGCAGTCGGGGTTTTTGTTTTTATAAATATTTTTTTATTTTTTACTTTTTTGTTAGGATTCATTATGTTAATGATAACCATGATATACCTTTTTGAAATTCTCGTATTGAGCTCTTGAATTTGATACCCATATTGTGGTATTCGAAACAAAAAAAATCACCTATCTCAGAACACTTGGGCAGCTAAAACAAATCTAACGATACCTCGATTTTATAAATCCGTTTAGCGGTTTTGGAGATTTGAGGTAATAAAGAATATTACATACATACATACATACATGGGAGAACCGAGTGGAAATTGAACTCACAACCATTGCTTTATAGTCACACGCTTGTGCCCCTACGCCACGATAGCATCATGCAGGCATGTATGCTATAGTTGAAATTCTGTAATAAAAAAAAATCACTTTCAATGAACAATTTCCAACTGACTCTAAATTAATAGCATATTTCAAATCATCCAATCTCGAGTATAGTAATATAAACATTTAACTTTGTACAAGTACATACAAACAACTACGTATGTTGGTAATAAATGTTGAAAGTTTTTTATCGCGTTGTGAAATTTTAAAGCAATAGTTTGCAAATACTGTACGCTTAGGTATGTTCATAATTCATTTATGTATACATAGATATGTAGGTATATGTTACCCGCAGTATGTATAATTTCAATATCTATATATATAAAAGGACTTGTGCTGACTGACTGAGGTAAGACGCACGCAGAGCCGTAACCGCTGATGGTAGAAACGTGAAATTTGGGCAGATGTTTATTTTCATATTCTGGACATCCACTAAGAAGGGTATTTGAAAAATATTAATCCTAAATGGACGATATAGGGGTTGAAAGTTAGTATGGAAAAAAAAATTATTCTGCACCGATTTTTATAAAATTTTAAATTCAGACTCTTAAAAATATTTCATTGAACACGTATTTCATGGTTTTTAAGAATTCACCCCCTAAGGGTTCAAATAAGGGGTTGAAAGTTTATATGGAAAAATCTTTAAATTGCCACCGATTTTTATAAAAAATTAAATTCAGACTGTTAAAAATATTTTATTGAACACGTGTTTCGTGGTTTTTTAGAATTCACTCCTAATAAGCGGGCGAAGCCGCGCGCGCCCTCTAGTTCTATATAATGTCCTCGGCAATGTGTAGAATAATAGGCAAAGTTTGAAATAATATGAATAAAATCATCCATTACATACTTTATCCAGATTAGAAAGGAAATTCCTAGGGATTGTATATAGTGTGTTTGCTGTTTCACTGGAAATGTGTAAAATATTTGGTTCATTAGTTTTTTTTCTATAGCTACAAAAGCAGTTGAAAAAAAATCCGAATCTAACCTAACCTACTTTTAAATACCGCTGAATCTATAGCTGCGGTGGCGTTAGTTCATATGTAATTACTAATTAATTACAAATAAAAAATTGCATGAAATGGTAAGCAAGTATTTAGTTTTTTTTTTTCGAATGGACTTTATTGCTGTTGACCTGGACTGGTCTTGATAGAGTCACCGGGCGGGAAGGGGCGAGAGTAGCTCGCCCCTGAAGTAAAAAACGGGCTTTGATGGACGGATCAGGGGGGATTTCCACCGACGCGCCGAGGTGCGGACATGCCGAGAGATAGGACTGGCCTCGTCGCCTCTTACGATGGCGGAGAGTGCGTTGTGAGACTAAGGAATAAATCCTACCTATGTACTGCACGTTTGCGGCAGTAATTGGATCGTCGGGATCTAGACGAACACTGTGAGGGCGTTGAAGAAGCGGGTATGGGTGAGGAGCGTACTTACACGTTTCGACAACGAGTGGGTTGGAGTGGGAGTACTCTCTAAAGGAGGTCTGTCTTGGTGTGTGCGAACACGTCATGATGGGACGAATGCAAGGTAAGCAAGTAAAAAAAATCTCACATTTATTGCCGGCCTGCCAGAGCAAAGAGGAGGGGACGTGTAAGCACACGTCCCCTCTTCTTTGCTCTCGCCTTATACATACATTACGGGCTGCGCATTTGTTATTTTATAGGATACTTAGGCAAAGTATAAACTATTTGTTTCTACTTTGCCTAGTTATCCTATGTATCATATATTAAAACACTTTAGAAAATTGTGTCTATAAATAGAATGTATTTGCAAAGAAACAGTTTAGGGGGGTTTAAAATAGCTAATAGAATATTACTCTAAAATTTAAAAGAAACTGTTTGTCTGTTTTTGTTTATCTCTTATCTGTTTGAACATGCACGTTTTCTGAACTACTGGACTGATTAGAATTTTCATTTGAATTTCATTCGAGTAATAAATTATTTATTTTTATTTCCTTGTATACTAACATAAAGTGCGGCATTGATTTCATTTAACACGCAATGTTTCGATCGGAATGGCTTAACACGAAGTGTGAAATAAAACTTTATAAATGTTTAAAATAAATTGAACTTGTAACCAATGCAATTGGACCTTTTCTATTTAGTCAAAGAGATGTTAATCTATATGATTTATCTATAATGTATGACGGACGATGCAGTCAAGTCCGTTAGTCTTTTATGGAACAATGTGTATGCTTTTACAATAGCATCTAAGAAAACGTCCGAGAATGTTCTATGGGTATAGCAATTTTAAAAAGTAATGAAAATACGTTTGTTTGTTAAATATTTTTATTTACCAAATAAAATAATTATATAAATTATGACACACCTTGGGAATGAAATGCTCGCTCCGATTTATTTCAAAGATATCGTTGTCACCAATACATATATTTGTGTGAATATAAATAGTTGATTTACTAAAAAAAGTCCAGCCGAGTGTCCCGCGCCGGTTCTTCTCAGGTCTGAGGCAGTAACTTTAGTGCACTGGTTGTAAATTATTTGACTAACTCCTTATTTTGAATAAAGTTATTTGAATTTGAAAAATGTTATAATAGTACCTACTATACTAACTACTAACCATTTATTCTTCAAGGTACATTAAGTCTGGTTAAGATAAATCCGCGTATTTTGTGAATAATGATATCAAAACGTTCGATAATGTGAATCTAAATCATATTATGAAAATGCTATAACATTCTAAAATGGCATACATGTTACATGAAGTCTAGAATTTGGGCATTTCTTTATATAGTTTAACGCATAGACATAGGGAACCAAGTGGTAAGACAATCCGTTCCCCACTTTCTGGATATTTTTCGAGACATCATGTTGAGTAGACGAACTCAACGCCACGCTTTGTTTTGTTAAGTGGGAAACGAACCCTCAACCTTCGTCTTTACAGTCCGATGTATTCCGATGTACTACGCTTTTACCTACTCGATTCACAACCTTGAGATGTAAGGCTTCTGTTTTTCTCTTTTGAGATATGGAACCTTAAAAATCAAGTATTAAATATTTTTTTCTACAAAAAAATATGTGGATCTTAATAGATTTTTTTATTACGTGTTGAGGCTGTCGTGACGCAGCTGCGCAGTGTCTGAATGTAAACATGACAGTTGTGGATTTGAATTTATTATTCTTATTTTCCAATTATTTTTTTTAATTAAGAGGAAAGGAAGAAATGGAGTGTTTTAACTCTATTTGTAGGTTCACTCTGCCTATCTAGTTGAATGCGGTACACGGTATGAAGGTAAAAAAAGTACAGGTATATAATCTATATATGTAGTATATAACATGTATATAAAAAATCGCTTTAACTATGTAACAAAAAAACTTACAACATGGACTAAGAAGTGGTTCAAAATGAATCACACATTTGTCATCGATGATATTTTTAATGTTTTTCTTTAAGTTTCAAGTTGACGTGTCTTTTTAAATGCAAATTACTTTTTACAGTGTGTATTTTGTTATCTATACAGTGGTTGCGGTTTCCGCGAACTGTTATACATTTTTTTTATAGTTTCACGCTGTATCCCGCATTTAGCAGGATAGGCAGAAGTAACTACTAGAGCTAAGGATTCCATACGCCAAATTTTAGCTTTCTCGACCTACAGACAAACTGGCGTACAAGAAAGTGATTCTATAAATTTTTATTTTTTATTTGAAAATAGTAAAATCGAGAGAAAAATAGATAACAGAGTTCCTACTTTAATGTAGTCGGAAAGTTGAAATGCGAAAACGAAATAAGAACATGTTAATAGCAAAGGAAGTTGTGTCCTTTGATGTTTCATTTAGTATTTAATTTACGCAAGCGTGAAAATACGTTTAATTACTTAAGTTAGTTCCGCACAACAAGTGCTGCTATTGAATTCTTTTTTTCGAGTACTGAAATTGAATAGAAGTTTCTATATATTTCTATATTGTGGCCGTGGCCGAGACAGATCTATCTCAATATAAACGCGTTGATAGTGGGTTTGTTACTCGACAAAGTGGTTATTATATTTCAATTATATTAATTTCCCCGCTCTGGTAGACAAAGTGCGGGGTTAATTTGCGCAGAGTAAGCAGGAAATATAGTGTCAAGACACTCCCTCTCCATGTAAAGCCAAATTTTTGGTAAATTGCTTGTTGAGTAACGAAAACAATGCCGCGCTTTGTATTCTTATAACTGTTATTTTTTTAATTTAATTAAATATTACCGTACATTGTAATATATTTTCATAAACACTTAACTTTACGTTACCTTTAAGAGCAAAGAAAACGATAAATCTCCTAAAGCAATTAAAGAACGTTGTACATACTTGTACTGTCTGTATAATTAAAGGAATTCCAGTAGCACTTGCAACCTCTAGATCTTTATAGATATATATATATATATATATATATATATATATATATATATATACTTTTATTATACAAGAGGATTATTATTATTTAGTTTAGTTGTTAATATTGAACTTTATGTGTTTTTTCGAGTGCAAACACGACGCTTCGCTTTGGATATTCGTTTGGGGATATCAGGTATACAATATGAACCTTAAAATAAAAAATAGGTAAAAATAAAATCAGCTTCACATAGCAGAGGCATTGCATGTTGATTGGCAGATCTCATCGCCATATTTAAATAAATATTTATTTTGTCGAGTCGGGTTTCAACCCATAACCATTCTCGTTTACGTTTACGGCCACACACACTTGTGCCCCTGCGCATAAAGAAAAAAAACGATATATATATATATATATATATATATATATATATATATATATATATATATATATATTTATATATATATAAATTTGACTATTGATCACAATATCGTCTGGTTAGTTGAGAGATACATTATTTAATTTGACTAAAATCACTATCTTATAAACACTATCTTACTTCAACAGATCTTACCTACATAGTACACATTTTACTTTCTATCGATTATCCATTATAAGGAAATAGCAGTATGTTTTTTCTCTTTGGGGAAATGAAAATATTAAATATTTTATTCTCCTGACTGGGAATCGAACTCACAACCGTCGCTTTTATAGAAACACGCTTGTACCAGTGCGTCACGACGCCCTCGCTACTTAATTTGGGATGAGAGAATGTTTTTATTTGAAAAAAATATTTACGGGAGATGAAGTAATAAGAATAAAATAATATCGTTATTTTCATCGCTACGTTTTTTTAATTGGCATAATAATTATTTTTGTCTTTCATTAAACAAAAATAAACAAACAAAGACGTACTTATAACAAGTTAAGTAACTGAGACCCTCGTGGCGCAACGAAACAAGGTCTGATTAAGCAAAGTTAGTGGGTTCGATCCCACTCAGTGTAATGCTTTTTATTTCTCCGCTCTAGCTACAAGAAAAATCGCGGCGTTGAGCTCCGTCAGTTGACACGCAATATCTTGTAAAAGTGGACGCTTAGCTGAAAAAAACATAAAATGAATCATCAATTAATCAATCATCATCATTACCTAAATAATATCATCGTATAGGTTATTGCCACAGAATATGCCGTGCCACGAGAATTCAGCGAAAAGTGGAGAAAGGAAGTTGCTTAATGGGAATTGAGTGTCTTAACATTATGTTCCCAGGTTCCCTCTGCCAACTCTACTACGTGTATATTATGAATGCAGCGTGATATAAAAAAAAACCATCATCACCATTATCTAAGTAATATAAGTTATTTCAATAACAATTACGATATCAGCAAATCTAAGTCACGTATTGAATAGATAAACTGTGGATGCGTTTAAAGAAAAATGAGTGAATATAACATAGTTGGATTACTCTAGAAGCGGTTTCAAGGCCAATGCTCGTTAAAGATTATACTTTCATAGATGTGACTTTAATCGATCTTTTTATTATTTCTTTTTATAGTCAATATTAGGTGGAACTAAAAGCTAGTTTTAGGACTCTCTGGCCTCCATTTTAGTATAATTTCAGTGACTCTACCTGTAAATTACTAGTCGCCTAATATTTGGTTTGCGTGGAATATTTGGTATTTAATTCCGCGTTCTCCTTTTATAAGGTTATGTTATGTTATATTATTCAAATTTAAAAAGGTTATTTTATAGTTATATTTTTTATTTATTTACTAAACTTCTATAAACATATCCTACGTTGTAGGTTTTAAATAATAAACTATATTGTTGGGAATTGAATCCATATCTGTCACATAAAATCAGGCATACAGTGGCTGGCGTATTAGTATGATTTTAAAATATTTCAAAAGAAATCTTTTATTTATTTTTTTTCATTTTCTATACGTACTCGTTACAAATAGGTACGTAATGTGAAACTCAAAGTAATTACTTGTTACAACAATGAAATTATTTTTATAATTTGATTCAAAAGAAAAATCTATTTCATATTACAACTTCTAAGCCCCAGTTCGCTTTTGCTAAAAACATATGTGTTCATGACTTCTAATTTTGAATAAAATAACAATAACATTGTTATCGCTAGCAATAACTCCATTTTTAGTATACAATAATTATAAAATTATTAGCAGCAATAAAATTTTAAAGTATCATTATTTATAAAGTAAACTACACTAGAAGATTTTATTGTAAACACTATAAAAACGCTCATAAATCACCAAGAAAAACTACCATTATTTATTAGTTTTTGTTTTCTCAACGACGTAGGTATGTATAAAATGTATAAATGAATCATATAATGTCACATCTAGATTTCAAATGTCTTTGCGCATCGTCATAGCGGTCGGCGATGCGTTTCCCCGCGCTCCCCCACCCAGTATATAGCCTCAAACTCCCGCGCCGCCGTCAGTTTTTATGACATAACCGCGTAAAACGCACGCAAACACAAAACATGTTTTCGTCGCGACTGTTGATTATTTTCGCATTTGCAGCACTAACGGCTGCCTATCCCGCCGATAACGGGCCGTTCCCGCGGCCTATTACAACTATCACAGAAACTGAATTCGACGATCCGTCACCATGGTTCAGATTCCCGGCGTTTGGTAATATTTTTGCACCGCTAACTAGATTGTTCTCTAGTTTCGCTGATATTGGTCCCAGGATCGAATCTGATGACGAGAAATTCAGAGTTATAGTCAGCGTTAAAGATTATAGCTTGAGTGACTTGAAAGTTAAGGTGAAAGGCGACTTTATCCTCGTGCAAGGATCCCACGAAGCCAAACAAGACGATCACGATCTGTTTGCCAGCCAATTTGTACATACATATTCTTTGCCGATCAACGCTAGCGCGTCGGATGTAACAGCGAAACTAACATCTGATAAATATTTAATCATCACAGCTCCACTTAACGGTGCGGGTGCTGATGACGGAAAGGCAGTAGACAGAGAAGTACCTATTGTAGAAAGTAAAGAAGCATGGAAGAATGAAGACAAAGAAGATAAAGACAAAAAGCCAGAAGATGTGCCAGTTCAGGCCAGCGGCGTATTGCCAGTGGAAATTGATGAAGCCAAGGGCACCACTGATCTTCCAGCGACAGAAACTGAGGAAGAAGACAGAAAAGAACTTACTACCCCGTCCAACCGTGAAGAAGTAACCGTCCGTGATGTACCTAACGAAGTGAACGAAATCAGCAGCTCTAATGAAGTCCAGCCTTAAGTGAATATTTAATATGTATGTATATAATATATATAAAACAGTATTGTAATAAATATTTTTAATACTAAACAGTGTTTTGTTTGCGTGTGGGTATGCGCTTAGTGCGTTCATTGTTAGCGACCTGAATACAAATCACGTATGGCTAAACAAAGATTTCAATTATGTTTTTTATCAATTGCACGCATCTCTTGAATTTTGCATGGTTGTTTAAGAAACTAGAACGCAATTACTATTTCCGTTTATTTAACAACATTCACATATTTATATTGAATACTTTATTTGAAGAAAAGGAAAACATACAACCTGGTATGTTATTTTTATGAAAATGTACTGTATATGTATAATTTAGCATATAAATCGATGCGTTTTGTAAAATACGATCTAAATGCGCCACAATGACAACATTGTGGGCAGAAAGAACCCACTTAATACCACATAATATTCCATTCTCCTCTTTCCGCTTGAATTTACCGCAACGAGCTTTGTTTTGTCAGAGCGGCGAAATAAAAATAATTTATTTCCCCAAGTGAGAAGCGTACTCACAACTACGGTGCCGGGTATATTGCTATGGTATCTATCAAATTTCATGTAACTAATTGAGTTAACAATTTTAAAATTACTATATTTCTTTAATTTGCGTCTTAGCCCTGTCCGTAGGGGAATATAGAAGTAGGTATATAATTATCTGGGGATTAAGGCTTAAAAATCCTCTTTGTTGTTTCCTCAACATCCAAAATATATTATTATTCGTCAAGACTTAAGAATATAATATTTATATTCTTTACTAGAGGGCGCGCGCGGCTTCGCCCGCTTATTAGGAGTGAATTCTAAAAAAACCACGAAACACGTGTTCAATAAAATATTTTTAACAGTCGGAATTTAAATTTTTATAAAAATCGGCGGCAATTTAAAGATTTTTCCATATAAACTTTCAATCCCTTATTTGAACCCTTAGGGGGTGAATTCTTAAAAACCATGAAACACGTATTCAATGAAATACTTTTAAGAGTCTGAATATCAAATTTTATAAAAATCGGTACAGATTAAAATTTTTTTCCATACAAACTTTCAACCCCTATTTCATCCCTTTAGGGTTAAAATTTTTCAAATTCCCTTCTTAGTGGATGTCCAGAATATGAAAATAAACACCTGCCCAAATTTCACGTTTCTACCATCAGCGGTTACGGCTCTGCGTGCGTCTTACCTCAGTCAGTCAGCACAAGTCCTTTTATATATATAGATTATTTTAGGAATATATTTTTAGATTATAGATGCTTTTATTGGCTGACGAATTTGAATTTGAATTTGGCTGACCTTTTTTAAAATTCATATTTTTAACACGTTTTTGTTATTAGGTCCACTTGTAAAATCTAACAAACTGAATTTGATTTACTTATTTTAGCAATTGTACCATCAAATTTGGCAGTGATAAGTATTATAATATAATTATATGATATCATCGAGCTGATCTGACGATGAGGATTTTAAATAGTAAAATATTCAGAGGTTACTCCTAAAGCACTCGAGCTTAGGTTCATATAATTTATAGCTCCAAGCACATTTTTAAACAGTGTAGTATTTGGTGTGGAATAGCGTGCTTTCTAGTTTTGTTAATAAAATTATTGTATTTATTTTTGTTATAAATTATTTTTTACAAATAAAAATAGTTACTATATGAAATTTATTCATGTTTATATATAAATAAAAAATACATAATAAATAAAATGAAACAATAATATATTATATAAAATAATATATGTACATATATGGAAATATTTCAATCATCTATTAAATATCAAATTTAACATCCGGGTAAACGTACCCAATTATGTATAATAATAAGGTCATAAGAATAAATTAATATAAAATATGTATCACATACTCCTCTTTTATATATAGTAGTGTATTGGTACCATCGCAGTGCAACGGCACAGCGTCTGACTGTCAACGTGACGATTGTGGGTTCGATTCCTCCGCAGGGAAATTATTTATTTTTATTTTTTACTAACACGCAATGTCTCGAAAATTGGGAAAATCTCTCTTAACATTAAGTTCTCTCTGCATACTCTATATATGACGGTAAGAGTACAAATGCATTGCTTAAAATGTAGTTAGGTCAGGAATTTGAATGTCACATGTCTGTATCTTCAAGGTGTAGTGACTATTCCCTCCATTCCTCGTGCTAGATGATTATATTTTTTTACAGTTAGAGTGACCATCATTATAGCTATACTATATCGGTTACGTTTTTAGCTGTTTGTGTTAACGTTAATGTCTTCTAAATTAGATGGCACTTTCCATCTAATTTTGAAGACATTAAACGGAACGAGGAGTCTTAAAACTAGATTTATGCTACTGGTAGAAGACAGCATGGAGCCAAAAGACAAATTTTAAACTGGACAGAAAATAAAATCAAAGAAAAAGTAAATTTAAGTTTACCTCTTTTTATGTGTCAATTTAGTATTTTATGTAACATATAAGTGATAACAACATTGTCTTTAATGCAAAGGAAGCTTTTTGACCTTCAAAATGCTAACCAATCAAGCTATAAATAAAGGTGTTAGTGTCAAGACAGGTTTGGAAGATTGCTAATGGGAGTGCTGTAAATATTGTATAACAGTAAGGTACATGTACCTAATATGGGTTTGATATTTGATTGAAATAAATAATTTTAGCATATATGAAACTCTTTCGTTACTGAGTAACTAACAGACAATTTGAAATATAATTATATGAGTCACAATACTTTTTCAAGTTCGACGCAAACAGTGTACAATTCTTGTCTGTCAACATTATTTATAGCCAATCAGGCTAATCTAATCTAAGTTGGACCAAGTAGGTTATTAGGTATCCTCTCATTACTTGTGAAGAAATATGAATTATTTAATACTTCTACTACTTTTATGAGATTATGAACCAATGGAACAATGTCTGGCTGTAAATACGACAATTGTGTATTCGATTCCCAGTCAGGGAAATATTTAAATCATTTATCACTCTAGTAGACAAGACGATACGTTGAGTTGAGTTGAGTCAACACTCAATATCTCGAAAATTAGGTGGAAAGTGAGAAACGGACTACATTAATTTTCAGTTTCCTCTACCTACTCTTCTATGCGGGAACAAATGAAAATATCTAACCTGCCATGTTTATAGGAGAGGCTGCCTCTTTCAAATATAATAAAACATATTCCTTAACAAGATTTTCCTTACAAATATCCAGTGCAGAGTGGGGGAACGACTATTTCACGAGATATTTGCAAATTGATTGCTATTATAAAGGTGATGATATTTAATATTGATAACAATCTGCTACGTTGATTGGCATCATGCAATGTTTTCAAAATTGGGCAGTGAGGAACGGAGTGTCCTAACACTAGGCTTTTATGCCTACCCTGTTATATACAAAAAAACAGCATGAAGGTAAAAAAAAACTAAGAGGATGATACATTTCCTCAAACAACGACATTTTAACCCGGAACATTGTAAAAGTCACGGTCTTCATTATTAATACAAATTCAAGATTTATGCTCTAATTCTTAATTAGATTTGGTTTGACATCTGCTCTATATAGTTATGTTATTTTTTTATTTCAATAATTTAGGAATTAAGCAACATTGCTTTGAGTAAAATTAACAGAAAACTTAGAAATTTGGATCAATAGGCGACCACTACTAATTAATATTCATATATATAATGTAGATGCCATCTCATGCGATCTCATGGTGCAGTGGGACAGCGTATGATTGTAAGTGCGATAATTTTCTGTGAGATCCTCTCTCAGAAGAAAAAATATTATCATTTCCTCGCTCTGGTATTCAAAGCGTGGCGTTGAACTCCGCCGCTTAACACACAGTATCTCGGAGTTGTTTCTTTTTTGGGTTCCGTAGCCAAATGCTAAGAAATGGAATATAATTTCGTTATGTCCGTCGTCACATTCGTTTTCTCAGATTGTATGAAAGTATTCTATTTTATGAATAATGTAGCATGATTATGAAAACCAAAATATGTTTGGTATTAAATTAATTAACTAAGGGATGTAAAAAAATCGAGAGAGCATCTCGTGCGGGTTACCATTTAAGAGATCTTTTTAAATCATATAGAGGTATGTAAGATTTTTTTATTGATTATACCAATACTTTGTGAGATATTCGCTTCGAGGTAGAAAAATATCCACGCAAAACAAACTGTAAACGCTATAACTTTTGTACACCATAAGTCTGTGACGTAAATGGCATAGCGTTAAACTGTACCGATAAAACATTCCATAGTTTCAACTTTAAATTGGCGTATCTGTATGAATTTAATATGTATTTATTATTTTTTGAATTTGAACCTAATTTATAACCTAGAAAAAAAAGATTGAAAACTAGATTTAAAAAAATGTAATTTAAACAGTGGATCTCTTCCAGGCAACCCCTGGAAGTGAATATATATATACATAATAGTGAGAAGATCAAAACAGTGCAGTAAAATTGAGAGAAAATAAAGCAATATAAATAGACGTAACTATAATATTAAATATGAATAACTACATATTCTATGTAATATTATACAGAAAATCAAAAATAATTATATCTTTACTAGATAAGATTTCTTTGGGCATGTATGAAGAGGTTGATAACATTGGACGAGGCGAAAGAGGTATGCAAAGACCGTAGTGTTTTTCGGTCCGTTCACTCTTCTTATCCCGCAAAGGATATAGCGTGAAGCTAAGTTAAGTTACTATGTAAAATAAGGTAAGATTGTAAAATTTAACCACTATATTAATATAGATCAAGTGTCTGAAGTTGCGAGTAGGTATTCTTTTAATTGAGTTTTGAAGAAAAAAAATGGATGAGCTATTTTAGATACTTTTAGGGAGTTGGTGGGAGGGATGCGGCGCATACAGATAAGAATTTCCGAAAGAATTTGGTGTTGCTCTTCGGTACGTAAAATATAAGTTTCCAAGCACGCGTGATCCTTTTTCTCACATATTTTTTTTCTCTGTGTCGGAATCAAACCATGACAGCCAAACAGCCTTATAGCGTAATATTGTTGTAATATTTATATTGACGCGTCAACGGTTTAAATATTTGTTGATAAAACTTCTTTATACACTTAGCGACTGTATACGTAGAAATGGATGTAATTTACATTATGTTAATAATTTAGTCAATTACTTATATTTAAATATGTTTAACGATTGAAGAGAACGTTGTTAAAATGTGTATATATATGTATTATAGATTTTTTGTATTCTTAAAAAAAGCCAATAGAAGTGTCTTATTGGATATAGCGTGAAGCAAAAAAAACACAACAGCATCTGACTGTAAGCGCAACGGTTGTGGGCTCGACTCCCATTTTGGGTAACCGATTATTTTTATTTTCTCGCTCTGGTAACAAGACAAAGCGCGGCGTTGAGTTCCTCAACTCTACATGCTATATTTCGAAAATATCGAATGAATGTCTCGTGTCTTTCATGCTATATGCCAATAGAGCGTGAAGCTAAAAAGTATTTTGGCCTTGAGTAGATTCTAATTTGTGTAAAATTGTGTATATAGCCAGTAAAATGATTATATACATATTTAAATATTTGAGTTGGCGTCTTTACTTACTTCGATATGTCACATACATATTTTATATATATACCTATACAATTAAATCCCGACGGTTTTTATAAGAATAATCGTATGTAAACATAAAAAAAATCCATTATAAATTAAACAAAGTACTACCGTGTAGATGTCATTAATTTTATGTAGGTATAAAAACCTTAGGGGCCAGTGGTGGCGCAGTGGCACGAGGTGTGACTGTAAAACCGACTGGTTGTGGGTTCGATCCCCACTCGAGTAGATGAAATATTTACTTAAATTTATATTTCCATTTCTTGGCTCTGGTGTCGAGGTTAAGCGTGGCGTTGAGTTCTGCCACTCAACACGCAATGCCTCCAGAAATCGGCAGAAAGTGGGGAACGGAGTGTCTTAACACTAGGTTCCCTCTGCCTACCCTGCCTGTGTGCGGGATACAGCGTGAAGCTGATTTGATTTGATTATTTTTTTAAAAATCTTATACCAATATTATAAAGCTGAAGAGCTTGTTTAGTTGAACTCACTAATCTCAGAAACTATTGTATTTTGATCATTTTCATAAGTTTACAGGGGCAAATATTCTGGGTACATATGACGCAGTCGTGGCGCAGGCGCGCCATCGTGCGCTTATAAGCTCGACGGTTGTGGATTCATTTTCCACTAGATGAATGAAATGTTTAATACTATCATTTCCTCGTAACGAAGCCGAAGTCCAGTTTTGAGTTCCGCCATTTAATATGCAAGAAGTTCAAGTTTCAAGAATTCAGCGGAAATTGGAAACTTACCCTGCTACGTGCGAAATATAAACAAACGAAACAGTTGGAGCAATACTCGAGAATACTACTGGTGTCTGCTAAGAAAGTAATACTGGGTTCGAACACTTAATAGAACGGAATGAGTTTCTCATATCAACTTATTCCTAATATATATTATTAAATATATGCAGGATTTATATTCACTCGCAATTAGACACGTAACTACCAACTGTTGGTGTCATACATTACTAATAATGTATAGTGTATACCTAGATATATAAACGTATTGTTTTGATTATAGCGACTACCGAGGCATTGTTATTTGACATTGACTCGAGGCAATCAAGACGTTAGCCTGCTAAGCATATTAATTAATATATCGAAACAAAATTATAATTCTGTATAGTTTCAGATATTCGGAACGTTTTTACATTAAGTATTTAAAGGGTTATTTACAATCTATACCTATAATTTTTTATTATTATAAATTTGAAGAGTTTAGTTGTTAAACGTTAAACGCGCTAATCTCAGGAACTAACTACTGTGTCGTATTATAAAAAACTTTTTGTGTTCGACAGTCTACTTATTAAGAACATTACGTTAATAGTCCTAATGTAATTTAATGTTATGTTACCTGACAGGGTTATCTCGGGGACTTAGATTTTATCATGTATCATATAACACTCTAAGTAATTTTCAATTGACCACGTGGGTGATGCCTCAGGTATATATATAAATATAAAAAATATCTATACAGGATGGAAGAGGCAGCGCTCCTTTTACAGAAACAGCATATAGGGTTAAATATTCAAACCTGTACCTAAAGGAATTAATTAAGATGGCTCAACAGTTTGGACGTAGGATTTTTTTTTCATTTCACGATTTTTATCCATACCTGTATTTCGTGTGACGCGATTACGTATAGATCCCAATAACATAAACACTCACTACTACAAAAATACTACTAAAGGTTAAACAACTTTTTTTATCGCCAATACATACGACTCGATTTCGAAATGAGGCGTGTGCGGCGGTGTTCCTTTGATAGGTTTATGGATGCGTGCGTCATCCTTACAAATGGAGTTTTATTTTAAAATGACAATTTTATTATTTATTTTCTTTGAAAAAATAACTTTTTCATTGTTGGGAATTTATTTTTTTCTGATTTATATTAGGCTTTTATAGTGTAGTTAAAACTGTGGTTTCATTTAAAGAAGTGCTTACACTTCCACCCTGTAGATGGATAAAATTTTGCAAACGGTTTCGTCCGCTTAAAATGTTTTAAAAATAAATGAATAAAGTCTGCATCGGCTTACCTAAGCAAATGTAGATTGTCTGGAAAATCTTGTCCTGCGTTATCTAGCGGACTCTAAGACGACAGGATTTTTTTCGGTTCCATGTATCGTTATGTCATGGCCGAATTAATAATTATTGTAATAATTTTGTAAATTCTCTAAGTTAGCATACATAAAATATATTACTGTTTATTAAGTTTTAATAAAATCATAAAACCTAAATTATAAAAGAATAAAACAATATCCATCCTCTGAAACTTTTTTGAATTTATAATTTTAGTGTAAAAGTACCTATGACATTTTTTTTTATTTATATTTTTTTTCAGCTCCTCGCTTTTTCATGCACTAACCATTTTTGGATACATTGTGGGTTGATTGGCGGAACTCAACGCCGCGTTTTCTCTACCAGAGCTAGGAAATAAAAATAATTCATTGTTTAGTTATCTCTGAGTGGGAATCGAATCAAAAACCGCCGTGCTTATAGTCGCACGCTGTGCTGCTGCGCCACGACGGTTTCTTTGTATTTGTATAGGTATATAAGAATTTTGGTCTTGAAACTTATTACGAATTTGTATTTTTCATAAACATTCGCGGTCAGGTTTCTCGAACATACGTTATACAGTTTCTGGAAAGAACAACAATATTTATATTACCTATCCACTGATTGATATGCTATACCTATAGAACTACTTATAGTATAAGGTCTGTAAGTCTAATTGCAAACACAATATGAAGAGTATTTACATACATTTGTAAATATAGAGGCCATTGTGATGTAGTGGGAAAGTGTTTCGTAAACGCTTGACACAATGATTGTGAGTCCAATCGTAAGTCTTTATAAATTGTTTTTTAAAATAGTCGGCGTTAGTAATTTCGTTTGCGTGAATTTTAAGACGTATAAAATAATTAAAAAAATAAAATATTATTAAACCGACTTCAAAAGTATAAGTACCTATATGCAGAAACTTATAAAAAGATTAATAAATAGAAAATAATATTGTAGTAATGTAATTTATTATTTTTAAATGTTCTTTACTTCAAAGTAAAGAACATTTAAAAATAATAAATTAAATTATTGATACTTATATATATCTATTTATTATTTAAAATTATATATATATATTGTATATAGGATAACATAATGACGCATGTTATCCTATATACAATATATATATATACGTCATCCTCCTTTATGGAAGTCCGTTAAGAATGGGTAATTCAGTTTTTTCCCGTTTCTGTAGGAATTTTGGGAAATCCTGTCCTAGCGTTCCCTATACTCTGTACAAGATCAGTATTAACTATAGTATAGTGTAGTATAGTATAGTATAGTGTAGTGGAGTATAGCAGTCTCTATACAACACGGCTAATTAACGGTAAAATACTTGCACAATTGGTTTTAACATGTTTACTTGTGCTGTACTGTATGGTACTTATATGTATTGACAATATTGGATACGGTCAGTGACTTCGGTTGCTATGGCGTAAGATTTTTTTTTGACATATTATTTTTAACTTTTAATAAAAAGAATATTGATTGATATTCCATATTAAAATATGTTATTGAGACTTGATTTTGTTTTGCGATATACTCGTATAAAACTTAGTTAAAAATGTAAGAAAATATATATTTTTAAAGTGTTTATGATAGATAAAGGTAAAAATCGATCGTGTAAAAGGAGATTAGCCATACGGTTCCTCTGTTTTTTCTATATACATAGAAAATAACTATAAGAGCTTTGATATTGTGTCATCCAAAGCACAGCGTTGGGTTCCACTATAGGTACACATGTCTCGAAATATCGGCAGGAAGTGTCGATCGAAGTGTTTTAACATTTACTTCCCTCTGCCTACTCTGCTATGCGAATTACCTAAGATATTTAAAACAAAATATTTTTTAGGAATTAGAAAAAAAATTGAGGCCATCGGCGCGGCGTAAAGATACAAGGATGTTACTGTAACGCGACGGTTTTTAGAAAACATATAAAAAATTTAACATAGCGGGATTTGTAAAAAAACAATAATTTCTTGGTTCTGGCACCAAGGCAAAAGCCCGGTATTGAGTTCCTCCACTCAATACGCATTGCTTCGAAAACTTTGGCAGAAAGGGAAGAACGGAGTGTCTTAACACTAGGTTCTGCCGACTCTAGAGCGTGAAGCAAATTTATTTGATTTATTTATTTGTATATAATTATAACGGCGTTAAACATATGTTATATGTTCATATGAGTGAACAGTCGTTATGCTCTATTTATTATTCAAGGAAAATAGATGAAACCATCACTATACCGTCGTTGTGGAGACGAGAAGCACATGGCAGCCCGTGATGGTTGTAGATACAAATCCCTGCAGGTGAATATATATTTTTAATAACCTTAAATGGCGAAATGACTTAAACCGTGTTGTTTACTAGCCGCAAAGCTGGGTGAAAAGAGCCTAGTGTTAAGCACTCTGTTTTCCTTCTTTCAATATATTTGCGTGGCGGAACTCAACGCCGTGCAATGTTTACCAGAACGAGGAAATGTAAATACTCGTAAATGTAATCATTCTCCCAAGTAGTGATCGAACCTAAAGCATTGCGTTTACGTTGAACCTTGAACGACACAGTATGCTTGACGAGAAAGAGAAAATATGGTATTTGAATTTAACTGAGAGGAACGTGTTTAAGCTAAGATGTTATGCAAGCGTGACAGTTGTGGTTTCGTTTCCTAATTATTTTAATTTTTTCGTTTTGATAACACCTGAATGTAAAAAGACAAAGGTTCTGGTTTTTTAAAGAGATGGAGAAAGGACAGAATGCAAGATCAGTGTAAATGGTAAGATATTAGAACAAGTGAATGAGTGATATATTTGGGAAGTATGTTCAGTAGAGATGAATGTGGAAAGGCGTATTGCTGTCGGTAAGAGTGTTAACGAACTCTTAGCTGCATTGATGAGACGGCGAAACGTCAGCACAGCCCCGCGTTTGGCCGTACACAATACAGTGTTGGTACCGATGTTGTTATATGACAGCGAAACGTGGATATTACAGAAGAAAAATTAAAGAAAGATGAATGCCGTGGAGATGCCATCTCTTCGTAGGATATGCGGAGTCAGCTTTGCTGATCACGGTGAGAATGAAGAAGAACGTGCTTAGTTGATTTGGACACGTTAAACGAATGAGTGATGAAAGAAAGGCAAAACAGATTTATGATGGAAAAGTGAGTGGTAAGGGATGTAGGGGAAAATCTCGCTTGACCTTTGAAAACACAGTATCGAAGATACTGGAGTAAGGTCACATAAAAAGTATGAGTACCCCCCGGAGAGCATGTATGAAGAGGTTGATGACAGTGAACGAGACGGAAGAGGTAAGTTGCGTACCGTAGCGTTTGACGCTCCGTTCTCCCTGACTACCCCGATAGGTATAAAATGTGAAATTAAGTTAAGTTTTGATAACAAGTAAAAATGTGGCGTTGAGTACCGCCACTCATCAAGCAATTTCTCGAAAATAAAGCAATGTTTGGGCAATGAAAATCATATCTTAACACCACGTTCCTTCTACCAGTAGCGGTCGAGGAAGGAAGCGGAGGAGGTTTTGGCGGGTATTATGGATAGCCTTCATCTGCCAGTCGATGAATTCCACATAACTTGCTCGAGTCTTCACTTGGCTTTATTAAGTAGTCGATGTACTCGTAAAAATGTTTCTTTATTATAAAAAATGGATTCCACCACAAGGGCACAAGTGTGCGACCGTAAATAAGATGGTTGTTGGTTCGATTTTCATTTAGGAGAATGACATATTTAATATTTTTATTTCCTTGCTCTGGTAAATAGGCAAAGCGCGGCGTTGAGTTCTGCTACTCAACACGTGCCTTGAAAATTCTGCGGAAAATAGCGAACGGAGTGTATTAAAACTAGGTTCCCAGATTCCCTTTGCCTACTCTGCTATGTGCGGGATACAGAGTGAAGCTCAAAATAAAAAAAAGGATAAACATAAGGAAGTAACAGTCAAGACACTTAATTCTACAATGTCTGCCGAAGTTCGTAAAACTGCATGGAGAGTGGCGGCACCTAACGCATTTTATCTCACATGAATAGAAAAGTGCATATAAATTCAATTTAAAATCATCTTTTCTGCCCGTCCTTCAATATTCAATGGCTTAAAAATTGGGTGGTGCGAGGGGAGCACAGTGTCTTAACACTAGGTTCCTTCTGCCTACTTTGGTTTATACGGGATACAGCGTGAATCTAGAAAAATCATCGTATAAATATATACAAAAAATATAAGAATTTATAGCCTATAATATCATCCATTAAATGATAGACTTTCATCAAAATAGCATTTGAAAGTCCTCGTGTGATAACAATGAGCTCTTGAATGCAATTTGATACTGATAGTATAGTTATAGAACTAAATTTACGCGTACATTCTCGCACAACAATTTGGGGTAATAATGGCTTTCCAAATAGTAATCAATGTACACTGAAAATTGCTGTACGTGATGTCTCCACATAAATAATTTTCTGTGAATAGAATTAACCCTTTATATCACCGTGTGACATTACTGTAACAAACCGATCAACTCCTTCTAAAATCTCAAAATTTATGTTTTATTTTCTTTTAATTCAATGTGTCATATCCGTTACAAATCTATCTTTGCATTCTAGTATAATAATTGAGAACTAGACGTCGTTACAAATAATGACATAAAGTCAAACTTCAGTTGCCGCAGATTTGTAAAATACGTCAACGACCAAATATAGAAATATTAAAAAAAAATACAAAAACGTGTGTAAATGCAAAAGTTTTTTATGAATTTGGCAGGTAAGTAAATATTGATGCCTATTTTATATTTGTATATCATAATATATGACAATTGATGGTAAAATTGATGATTTTCTGTATGTGCCATTTCTGTCACATTGTGTTATTATGTTCCTAAAGTGCAGTACATTGATCTTTTGTCTTTTCAACAAGATTCTCTTTAACCATGAGGACAGTGAAGATGGCTTTGAAGATGATGATGATAATTATAGATCCTGATTTCGTTCCGAATCTAGAAATTTCATTTGAAGATACTCAGGAGTTGGATATCGACAATATTATTGAAAACATAGAGTACGACGCTATT
>JAATLQ010036080.1:0-36688 GCA_013421005.1 Heliconius erato x Heliconius himera | reverse complement strand
TGATTTTCTGTATGTGCCATTTCTGTCACATTGTGTTATTATGTTCCTAAAGTGCAGTACATTGATCTTTTGTCTTTTCAACAAGATTCTCTTTAACCATGAGGACAGTGAAGATGGCTTTGAAGATGATGATGATAATTATAGATCCTGATTTCGTTCCGAATCTAGAAATTTCATTTGAAGATACTCAGGAGTTGGATATCGACAATATTATTGAAAACATAGAGTACGACGCTATTGTTCCCCAACAACCAGCCATTGCTACAACATCTTCGCAAGCAGAAAGTTCTTCACGTCGTCAAAATATAAAAAAAAATAATCATCAAACAAATTCTCATTCAAATAAAAAATTATCGACCTGGAAATACTGCCGCGGGTAGATCATTCCACAGTTACGTGGTACGTGGAAGGAAGTTCCTACGAAGCCGCACAGTAGTAGATTGCCACGTATCCAGGTGGTGTGGATGATATTTCAGCTTATGGCGTACTGTGCGGTTAGAAAATTCGGCGGCAGGTAATAGGTCAAACAGTTCTTCAGAACACTCCCCATGATAAATGCGATAGAGAACGCACAGCGAGGAGACGTCTCTACGCAAAGCCAAAGTATCAAGCCTTTCACAGATTATTGGGTCCCCAATGATTCGAATGGCTCTACGTTGTATGCGATCAAATGGTTCAAGCTGATACTGGTGTGCACCAGCCCAGAGATGAGATCAGTACTCCATATGAGGCCGGACCGGGGCCCTATATAGGGCCAAACGGTGTTTTGGTGTGAAGTACCGTCTCGCTCTGTTGATGACTCCCAGTTTCTTCGAGGCCAACTTGGCCTTGCTTTCCAGATGCTCGCGATACTGGCAGTCACTCGGAATATTAAGGCCCAATACTGGGCGCGGCTGTAAAAGGAATGTTCTGAAAGACTGGTAATACGATAAATGGGATTTTTTTTCTGACAAAGAGATCTCAAAAAAAGAACATGGCTACTCTGTAGAATATATTGGCAGCGTTGAAGGCATAGATATATCTACGGTTGCCTGTAAAGACAAAAAAGTTGTCAAGCTTTCATCAAGCTTCGTGGGTGAACTGCCGAAGACTTAAGTTTTCAACTACGATACACTGAAAAAAGATATGTGACCATTGAGAGATCAAACATTGTAGGAGAGTATAACCGCCATATGGGCGGCGTTGATTTAATTGACAGTATCATGGGCCAGTATAAAATAAAATTGCGCAGCAAGAGATGGCAAATCCACATGTTCTATCATTTATTATATCTTGTTATGTCCAATGCCTGGTTATTGTACAAACGAGTACGAAAAGTTAAGAATGCCCAAGATATGAAGCGGTCCTCGGCTGATTTTCGCAAAGAAATCGCCACTGTATTATGTAAGTTAGGTATCAAATCTCAAACAAATCGAAGAAATATTGAGTCTGAAATACAGGCTATAAAACGTAAAGGTCCAGCCCAATACGTTCCTCTAGTAGCAGTACTAAAGGATCAAGTTGGTCTTTGGGCCGAAAAAAGAGTCAGATGTAAATATCCAAACTGATCTGCAGTGTCATAAACAGTTTGTGAAAAATGTGGCGTAGCATTATGGTACAATACGCAAAATAATTGTTTTAAAGCTTTTCACACAATTTAGTTTTATTATGCCTTTATAAGACAGTGTGACATATCTGTAACACTCCCTTTATTTTAATTTTCTAAGTATATAAATAAAATTTCGCTGAAATAAAAAAAATAGTTGTTTTTTATTTATTAAAATACATCTGAAAAACATCATTTTAGTAAAAAAAACGTAATTGACATATAAAGGGTTAAGTATGAATGCGACAGGTTGTGGGTTTGATGCCCACTGAAAAAAATGGATGAGGAATGTTTAATATTTCTATTTCCTCGCTCTGCAGCGTTGAGTTCCGCCACTTAACATGAAACGCCTCTAGAATTCGCGAAGAAACGAAAGTGACTTAATGGGAACGAAGTGTCTTAACACTAGGTTCCGTAACCTAGGTTTCCGTTTTCTACCCTACTATGTGCAGGTTATAGCGTGAAGCAAAAAAAAAGGATTGATGATGATGTGGCGTAGTGAGACTGTGTCTGACAACAAACGTAATGGCAATATGCATCGCGTAAAGCATCGAACTCACCATTCGATTCCCAATCGGAGGAAAGAAGAAGCGGAAGCGAAGCGGTGAGTTCTGCCACTCAACACGTAATGTCTTGAATATGTGGTAGAAAATGGGGTGTGTTAACATTAACATTGGGTTCACCCTGTTTATCCTACTATATACAGGATACAACATAAAGTTTAAAAAATCATTGCCCAACCCAACATCTACACATTTTACCGTATAACATGCCTATACATAGATATTTTTCAATGAATAGAATGATGATACCTATACTAAAACAAATTTCACAATGCCCCAATTTTCCAAAAAAAAAAAAAACAAAACATCCCGACGTCATACTTGCACAGTAGCCTGTGCAACTGTAAAAGAGGTAGTATTGGTTCAATTTCTTGTCGATTATTTTTCTCTTCAAATCAGTTATTTTATAGTACGTAGTGGTAAGTGGGGAACGAAAGTTTCTTAATAGGAACAGAGTGTCTTAACACTAGGTTCCCTTTGCTTAGTCTGATATGTGCGGAATACAGTGTGAAGCTAAAAATTTCGGCTCGGATGGGATAGATGCAAGTTCGAATACTGTTACATTCAGTTTTCATCTAGGATTTTCAATTTGTGTGGGTAGTAGGTAGCTATTATTTTGCCCATTTAAAAAGTCATTTAGAAAGATTACTGAGTTATTTGCATTTATAAGAGAAGGAAATGACTGCAACATGTTATGATCCATTTGTTTTGTAGCATTTAAAGTTAAATACTTTGTTTAAGAAACACATTAGTAATTATAACACAAAAGTTCGTTTTTATGTAAAAGTAATATATTACATATTTTTCAATACTGTAGGCACATATAGCAGAGAAGTTACACGGAATCTAGTGTTACGTCATTCTATTATTCGTTTTTCACAGGAACTCAAACATTTTCAAACATAATTATTTCCTCGTGGGGATCTGATTGAAACCGCGATGATAATAGGCTTCCTCTACTATCGCATAGGACATAATACTTTGAACTCATCATCATCATCAGAAAAATATCAATCATCAGTTAATCTAATTCTCTTAACCGCGAAAGTAGCTGAGCTAAGCTAAGCAAGTCCCCTCAATTTTTTTATTGATTTTAGTAAAAGGAAGCTAACTGTCCGCAATGAGCTTAACATATTAATTATTGATTTTTTACTTGGTGCGGAGTATGTAAAAATAATATCAATGCAAATAGCAGTCCAATAAAATAATCTATTGATTATCTAGGTTATATGAATTTAGTAACGACTTGAATCTAGTACTAGTGGAATTATCTACTAAATTAATATTAAAATCCTCACATACAATTATAAATTTGTTAGATCCAGATAATTTTACAAGTACCTACTTGTTCATATAGTCCATTGGGAGGTTTGTATACAGTGTAGGGGTATTGCACATTCATTGATATTATTTATAAACAACACTTGTCGTTATATCAGCATCCTAAATTAATTCGCTACAAATACAACTGTGAAATTATTTTACAAAACAAGTTTTGTAGCGTATAATCAAATTAATTAAATATATAATAAATGAATTGAATATTAGGTCTCGTCTCATTAGCATCGTCGCGATACTATAGCCCACATTGGTGACACCGACGTGACGTACCCCGACGGGGGGTACACTGCCAGCGGCAGCCTGACGTGGTAGTCTACTTTAGCGACCCAGTAGACTTCAGCCCGAAGTTATCGACGAGACCTACGCAATGATCCATACAACTTCCGTGGTGCTATACCATTGGAACCACGCATACCGGACTTCAACCCAACGACTGCCCGATGCAATTTCCCACAAGTTTGGTGAATGCACATTCTAATCGACTTCCTACAAGCGGGTCTCACCGGTTAAAAGAGGCAATATAAACCCACGCATTATAATTTACGGATCAAGATTGACCGCAAAATTAAATAAAAGCTGAAGGTATAATGGAAAATGCTAAGTTTTACGAAAGCATCGATAAAAAAAGGATAATTTGTTAGTCGATATGCGCAATAACAGATGAGTCGATCAGCATTACAGAATGGATTACAGGTCGAAGAGCATTACAGGATTATTAAATTACACTATATTTACGACTATTGTCAATGTTTAAGCGCCATTGAATAAACCAAAATGTGGTAGAACGAAGAAACTAGGAAACATTTCAGTCAGTAGAAAGCCATAGCACTGACTGCAACCTTTCCGCTCGCACCGCCATCGATAATTACCGACGCATTCAAAGCATGTGTCGAAGACGTTCCACAGCGACAATTTTGAATGGAAAATAGTAATTTTCTTTCCAAGGCCTAACATGAAGCCCAACACGCTATAAATACGCTATATCCGCATCCTAAATTAATTCGTTACAAATACAATTGTGAAATTATTTTCCGTTTTTGTTTTGTAGCATATAAATAACCAAATTAAATATATAATAAATAAGTTGAATATTAGGTCTTGTCTCATTAGCATCATCTAATACACACCACCACCATTACAGCCCACAACAGTAAGAACTAGGGACCGTTTTATATACTTACAACAATGGGGCCTTTTCAACGGTCTGATCAACAGTTTCAACGGAAAGGCTCATAATACCATAATGTTCTGTAAATTTCTAAGATTTTCTCAAAATTATTTAAAAGCGAATTGCTTTTTGTCTGTTAAACATATACGATATTTTTTAATAATCACGATGTATCTCGCATAGCATAGTAGGATAGGCAGGGTGAACCTTTTATTAAAACACTCCGTTTCCCTCAAATAAAATAATGATATAAATATTTTATTGATTTTATGTATACAGCAATGTGCCCATCCTTTTTTATGAATAATGGTTATGGTCGTATCTAGTAAGTTGTTTATGGATCGACTGTTTCTAGTTTAATATTTTCTGGTGAAAATAGAAAAGTACACGATAAGACTGTCGAGGAGCAGTTGGTGGAGTCGGCTTGCGATAGTTGAAGAAGGTTCTTTGTCAGGGTACCTCAAAAAAAGAAACTTTTATAAAATTACTTTTTTTTCGCATGTCTGTCTATCTGTCTTGTTGATTTACAATTAAGTAATTGATTCAGAACCCGAGGTATTTAACCGGTTTTTTTATTGTCTGGGAGGGTTAACTCATCACTTTTAGATGGAAAGCGTAGAATAGAGTTATATTTATATATATATTTTTGCCTATCTGACGATATTATGAGGTAGATGAATGGATCTAAAAAAAATTGAGTTGGTATATAATATACGAGAAACGAGTGGACAAACATACAAATATAAATACACATATACATACACTTACGTAATTTAGCACAAGATCTTGGAAACCAAAATAGATTATCATAATCAAATATTATCCAATTCCAACAAATACATACATGTCATATTGTAGTATCGATGTATTTCAAATGTTATTATTTAGCAGCACTAATTTACAGTAGGTATGTGTTTATTGTTTCTATATCAATGTACGTCACGGGAAATGGCTGCGATACATAACCAACCATTCAAAATGGCGAATGATAAAACCCACAGTTGAATGGAAAAGCAAATGTGTTATATAAATCTAATAGTTATCGTATATAATACTTTTAGGGTTATACCGTATTGATCATTGAATTTTATTTATGTTTCGGTATATTATGTGTCAGAGACTGTTGTTTCGTTTTCATATGTAAAGTGGAGAACACAGTGTCTTGATAGATAGTTATATGCGAGATACAGCGTGAAGCTGAATATGTGAAAAATATATACATAAAAACGTAGGTTGAATTAGTCGAGGCGCAGGGGGAATGAAATTATTATTTTGATTTCTTCGCTCTGGTAACTGGTAAAGCGCGGCGTTGAGTTCCACCACTAAGTATGATATGCCTCTAGAATTCGTCGGAAAGTGGGGTATGCACGTGTCTTAATGGGAACAGAGTGTTGTAACAATATGTGCCCACGTTCTCTCTGCCTACACTGCTATGTATAGGGTACAGTGTGAAGATAAAAAAAATTATGTATTAATAATTTATGACTGTCGTGGCGCAGCGACAGAGCGCCTGGATTCTACTGGATTTATATAATATACAAGAGAAAGAGCGGCGTTGAGTTCCGTCACTCAACTCGTATTGCCATTAGTAAAAAATATCCTTACTTTGCTAGATTGCAGGAATAGATGTGAAATTGAAACAAAAATAAAACCTTTATAGTATACCTTTTTGTTTCCTTACCTCGTTCATTTTGTCGAGTCGGGATCGAACCCATAACCGTGGCGTATATTAATTTTTATTGAAATATGTTTATATATATATTATATACATACATGAAGAATAAATTTTATAATTAATATTGTTATTTCTTGTTTCCATTTTGAAATGTTGAACCCCTGTCTGTATATCAATTATCTAATCAATTAGAAATGGCTGTCTTCGACACATGATAATAGTGATTTACGTAAACAGTTTAATTTATTCGTGAAGGCGTATACACAAAATTATTGTCGAAAATTATAGTTACGAGTATGTTTTTGATATCGTAAGCGCGACGGTTCTGGATTCTATTTCCACTAGGGGCAATGAAATATTTAATATTTACGGCGGCAACCGGAGACCGGAGGTGACTTAATGGAAACGGTGTGTCGTAACATTATGTTCTCAGGTTCCGCTTGCGTGCCTTGATATTTGCGGGAAACAGCGCTAAGTTTAAAAAAAATGATATCGCATATTGAGTGGTGAAACTGAATGCCGTTCTTTGTTTTACTGGGGAAAAGAAAATAACCATCGGGATTGTTATGAGAATCTATCCATTGCTAAGATGTCGACTCAAATCTTATTATTTTGTGGCGTATCGTGTGTGTAGCGCAGGACCACAAACCAGTGACTGTAACGCGACTGGTTTGGGTTCGGTTCCAACTCGGAGGAATGATTTATTATCAATATACGGCCTAGATTTCCACCACTCAACACGCAATACCTTGGAGAGTGGCTTAACACTTAATTAGGTTCCCTCTGCCTACGATGCTATATGCGGGATACAGCGTGAAGTTGAAAAAAAATCTTCATGTATTTTAGTATATAATTTTATGTTATAAAAAACAATTAAGATCATCCATTTTCTGTCTATTTTAGAAGCCAAGAGATTTTAATATTTTTTTTGTCAAATTAACCAGAGCAAAGAATTATTTTAAATACAAATATTTTAGGGGAATCGAACCCACAACCTTAACCCTAGATTACGAACCTTCGTCGATTCGACGACGCGGGTTTGTTTATTTCGCGTTAACTTTTGCGCGCGCGATCGTACTGCTTTCATACTTTAGGTAATCTATGTAGACCCATTGCCCCCGCGGTTGATGATGATGTTTTGAGCGCAGGGGGCCCGTGAGCGCCATTCTACCAACCATGGCTCGTCGAATCGACGAAGGTTAGTAATAACGTCATATTTTGTATTATTTAGTTAGTTTATATTTGCGTTATTTTTTGAATTGTTTATTTATTTTGTTTATATTCAGTGCTATTTATTATTCGTTGTTTAGATGTGAGTCGTTAGTTATTATTACAAGACGACAGCGATATAGAAAATCCATCAGGGAGTGAGATAGAAGGCCACCTTGAGGCTGATCCTGCTTATGAAACAGATGGTGAAGATGAAGTTTCTACTTTAACCCAGCAGCAACTTTCAAGTCAATATAGTTAGAACAGTAGTGACACAACCTTGATTGGATTTTACAACCAAACTAAAAGAGGTGTAGACACTTTGGTCCACATGTGTTTGCTTGCTTCTGGCAATAGAAAAATACACTGGCCATTGTGCCTTTTTTTATAGAATGCTAAACATTGTATTTATAAATAGTTACGTTTTTTATGTAACTTATAATATATATGCTAACAAAAAACATTTATGGAGACAAGTATACCCTTTATCACAAGCTAATCGAGCTAACATGCAAAAGAGATTGACAATATCAACTCTTTAAACTGGTCCGCGGGACTCAATTACACACATATTAAAAATGTCAGGAAGGAGTACTTCGAATTCTACAATTGGGACCTCCGATGTACCTCCTATGCACTGAAAAAGATAAATATGTGCCTTTTGCCCGCAAAGCGAAGGATGTTGGATGACTGAAAGTTACACCGAGTGCAATAAATCGTTGTGCGGGAAGCACAAACTTGACGTATGTCACAAATATATTAATTGCTAGATTTTTACTATAATTTTTATTTTATTAGTTTATTACATTCGTTATTTTTAATATTTAAAGATTATTTGTTACATTTACTTTTTATAATACTTCTAGAACAACTTTTAATATGTTACTATTGTTGATTTTGCACAAAACCTATGATCTTATTCATAAGGTTGATGGTTAATATTTATGATATTTTGGTTTATATAAACATAATAAATAGAAAGAAAAGATATAAATAATTAATACAAAAAATAAAAACATACTCATTTCATTTATATAAAACCCATTATTCCCTTTCTTAAATACCTTAGTCGAAACGACGAAGGTTCGTAATAAGCGTCGAAAAATAAGGTTAGTAATCTAGGGTTAATACAATCACTTCTCACTGTCAATATTGACAATACAGCAATTACCATACAAAATACGCATAGCAAAAAATGAAAAAAGATCTAGAAAACTTTGTTAACGAGGAATATGTATAAGCTGGAAATGTAATCACATCACGTAGTACAATTTACATTTTATCGAACACTTATGTAAGAGTTTAAAGAAGTTATTGCTGTTCCATACCAGCTTTTCTTATCAGTTTTACTATTCGAAGCACTACTAAGCTATTTAAATGTGAATAATGTTTAATTGTTAAGTGTTTTTTTTTTATTTTAGCTTCACACTGTATCCTGCATGTAGTAGGGTCGGCAGAGGGAGCCTAGTGTTAAGATATTCCGCTCCTTACTTTCCGTCGAATTCTGGAGAAATTGCGTGTTGAGTGGCGAAACTCAACGCCGCACTTTGTATTGTTACCAGAACGAAGAAATGATATTAAATAATATTTAATTTCCTTGAGTGGGAATCGATTCCACAACCTGTCGTGTTTACAGTCACATGATTTTGTCTTTGCTCTACGAGTGCATTGAATATAATCGCTATATGTATTGGTATAAAACCAAATTAAGGCTGTCGTGGTACAGCGGCAGAGTGAGTGTCAGAGCTGCTATATGCGAAATCCAACTGAATTATGATTTTTGCCAAAAAAAAAAAACGATTTCTCCAATTTCAACCGAATCCCACTATCAGAACTTTTATGAAAAAACTTTTGAAGCCAGCGACGATTTTTTCAGGAAACTAAGGGGCCGTAGACTCACGTGAGTATATTATTTAAATTTCAACTCGATATCTATAAGCGTTCCTGAGATAAAGGCTCGTAGTAGACCTACAAATAAACGACCAACAAATTGATCTTATAAGGGTTCTTTTTTTCTTAAGATGTAAGGATGTATTTTAAAATGCTTGGTTCAATTTTTTCTTCTATAAAATTTTGAAGTACAGCTTGTGATAACGTTTAAACGTCTTCAAACTCTGTAATCCAATACACAAAAATACTGCAATACTCTGGAAGTTTCATGTTACATAATAATATATTTGGTGAGAGAACACGAATAACTTTTTTTTCGAGCATTTTTTTGCAAACTTAGAAAAAAACTATTCTTACTTATCAATAAATCGAAAACGCTAGAACTTCGGAATATACTACATGGGTTAACAAAAAGTTAGACATTATCTCTTTTTTATTATTATTTGTTTCAATTTATCTGTCCATTTGCCAGTCACCCTGTATAAGACGTATAACACTAATATTATCTTTACCGGCAACAAGAAAGCCATTAGTTTTTTGTCTTTAATTAAGTCTCTAAATTAGAGAGGCAATGCAAGCGTTCTCAAGTAAAGTGATAGTTAAGTTTATGTTCTAGTAGTAACTATATATGTATATATAAATGAAACTACATTATTGTGACACAGTGGTATAATATGTGACTGCAAGAATGCTAATTCAAATGTCACTTTAAGGATGTTTAATGCGGAATAGCAGAGGTAGTTAATTGGGTAAGTTGAAGCGGTGATCGTGAGTTCGATTCCTTATCCTTTTCATTTTCTCGCTTTGGTAAGTAAAAGTGTAATGTAGAATTCTACAAAATGAAGAGTCCGCTAAATGATAGTAAATAAATAGGTAGTCATTTACTTATTTAGAAAACGTATAAAAATTTGAACGCAGCGGGACTCGAACCCGCGCCTCCTGGAAACCGACCAGGCGCTCTGACCACTAAGCCATGCGTTCTCGCCAAGCTACGTCGAAATTTTTATACGCTTGTTACAACTTATTTATGTTGTTAGTCAATTTTTTTGATTACAGTAGTAGGCAGATTCGACTCTGATACGACTCATAAGGCGTAAAAGGCGTCAGTTGGGTTTTATTTTTTTTTCGGAGAAATAAACTAGTTGAGGCCGTCGTCGTAGCGCAGGAGCACAAGCGTGCGGTTGTAAATGTGACAGTTCTAGGTTCAATTCCTACTTGGGGAATGAAAAAAATTATATTTTCATTTCCTCCCTCTGGTAAGAAGGCAAAGCGCGGTGTTGAGTTCCGCCAATTTACACGCAGTGTCCCCAGAATTCGGAGGAAACGGAAGAGTCTGAAAGGGAACGGAGTGTCTTAACACCAAGTTCAAGGTCACCAAGTTTCCTCTACATACCCTGCTATGTATGTGTGTCGGTCTGGTGAAGATAAATGGCGTTGACATTTATCACTCAACACGCAATTGGGCAAACACGCACCTCAGAAATTGTTAAGTTTAGAAAAAATAAAAATCAAAGTCATAACGTGTAAATAAATAATTCTATATATGAGATTTTCAATAATGTGGAAACACATGAAGTGGTCACGCCTAAACTTACATAGTAGGTCCGACCTTAACTTGTTAAAACTTTCGCAATATGAACGGATAATAAATTACAGAGAACGAATAGTAATTTATCATTATTCTTTCTAGTTTTATGCAGCAAAAAAAGAATGAGGAGATTTTAAATTGATTAGATTGTGCTGCTAATATTGATGAGAATGTACAAATAGTGATGTAGGTAACTTATTTTTGTTGTAAATATATGTACCAAATAAATGAATTATATAAATCAGTTAATGCTTATCAATCATTGACATTTATTTTATGAAAACGAAAAGCCAAGAAAGATAGACGACAGCAAAGCGAACCGAAATTCTAAAAAATCTACAAATTAAAATTAAAATTAAATAAAATTAGCTTCACGCTTTATCCCGCACACAGCAGGGTAGACAGAAGGAATATAGTGTCCGTTGAGAGACACTCCGTTCCCCACATTCTGTCGAATGCTGGAGGCATTGCGTGTTGAGTGGCAGAACTCAACGCCGCGCGTAACCTCGACACCAGAGCGAAAAAATGGAAATATAAATTTAAGTAAATATTTTATCTCCTCGAGTGGGGATCGAACCCACAACTGGTCGGTTTTGCAGTCACATCTCATGCCGCTGCGCCACAAACGGCCTCAAAAAATCTACAAATCTCTTAAACATTTTATATAATATATAAATATATGTAAATTACAAAAAAAAAATAATAGATAATTAGATGTAGTCAAAATTAAAATCTATTTCACGCTGTATCCCGCACACAGCAGGGTAGGCAGAGGGAATCTAGTGTTAAGACACTCTGTTCTCCATTTTCCGCCGATTCTGGAGGCATTGCGTGTTGAGTAGCGGAACTCAGCGCTGCGCTTTGCCTCGACACCAGAGCTAAGAAATGAAAATATAAATGTAAATACCTGCCTCGACACCAGAGCTAAGAAATGAAAAAAGAAATTAAATAATATTTCACTTCCTCGAGTGGGGATCGAACCCACAGCCAGTCGATTTTACAGTCACACTTTGTGCCCCTGCGCACGACTGGCCTCATCATTAGATGTAGTAGTTAGTAATATTTATATTTCATTTTAATTATGAATTCAATTTCTGTTTTGTTCTGTAATTGTTGTCACATGCAGGAGTCTACAACGATGTCAACACGTGATTGTTAATTAGCTTTACTCGCTCGTGTTTAGTATCTATCTATCTATCTATCTATACAATATATGTACTGGCGGTCGATGTGCGGTTTCTCCCGCTTGAACTATACAAATATTTAGTTGACATGATTTAAGTTTAAGTGTATTTAGGAAAAAATGTTTGATTGTTTTAGTATGATTATCAATATTATAAATAAATTGTAATTTAAATCTTTTATTATATTCGATTTTGTCGTATATAATAGAACAATGTTTAGTTATTTTATATTCACCTAGGTAGGCGGTAGATAAGCGCGCACTACCCTGCGTGAATTCCGGGATAAAAAATAGCCTATATATTGTACGGAGTATAATATACTCCACAAACTCCTCTACTTTTTGTTGTAAGTCTCCTATTTAGGATTTTTTTAAAAATGTTTGTGTTTTAGTATCTTATAAATAATTATAATTTTGCACTTGAAAAAAAACACGGTTATTTTGAAATAACCATTAGACACTTCAATTTTATTTATTATATTATAAATATATATAACTTATAAGTGTGTTAGTTGTATAGATAAAATTCCTCCGTTACTGATGGACTAACAGACAAGTGAAGCTTAAAAGTATAGTGTACAGTCAAATTAGTCAAATCCTAGTACAGTGCTGCCATAGCAAGTTAATGGAGATATCTATTCCTATCGCTAAATATAAAAAATCAATCATGTATAAAAATCGCCTTAACATTGTCTAAATCTTTCACGCTTTATCCCACATATCATCAGTAGTAGACAGGTGTGTCTATAGTGTAAAGACTTGTTCCCCAATTTTCACCCAGTCGAGTGTCTCTACACATTGAGAGTTGGGTGACGGAACTCAACGCTGCACTATCCAATTATATCATGACAGCATCAAATCATCATAAGCTAATAAAGATGATTTTTCAAAATTTGTTCTTCTCGTAATTTTTAGAATAATTGGCAAATCATAGACTAATTCGCTTTATCCATTGAAACGGCTAGTGCATTTATCATCATGTAAGTAGATACTAGCATCAATTACGTAGATTGCAGAAAATGCCACAATTGTTCAGTTGCATTCAAGGACGGTTGTCGTTTAAAGTCATTATATCAGATACGCTTACGCTTTTGTATTTGTATTTGTATAAAAAAATATATTTTATGAGGCCATCATGGTGCAGCAGTGGGAACTTAGTGTTAAGACTCTCCGTTTCCCTTTTTTCGCCCAATTTAACATTAGTGAGAAAATTAAAATAATTCATTCCTCCCAATAGGATTTGAACACACAATCGTCGCGTTAACGTTCAAATGGTGTACCATTAGTTTTTATTATTTTAAAATATATCTATATATAAATAGAAATAGATAGAATAAGCACAAAATAAAAGTGAATAAATATAAATGTTTGGTTGAAATCAATCCGTATTTCCGCTGTTTACACAAAAACCGCAAAAAGTATCGCCATATTATTTATATTTTTTTAAATTGATGTATTTAAAAAATAATGTTAAGGACGCGATGGTTGTGAAGTCAAACCCGAATTATTTAAATATTTAATATTGAGCTAAGCTCACTGTAAACGGGAAAAGGAGTGTTTTCATTTCGTCACTCAGTACGACGTATCTCAAAAAATCTTGTAGGTAGGTAGGTATTTATAATATCATTAATCGTAATTTAGAACGGAGTTTTCTAATATTACATTCCTAGTGTACGACTCTACAAATAAAGTATATTATATTATTATTAAAGATTCAAATTTTACATTTTTAAATAAAAAAAAATCAGCTTCACGCTGAATCACAAATAAAACAGGATAGGCAGAGGGAACCTAATGTTAAGACACTCCCCACTTTTTGACAAATTTTGGAGTATTAGCAAGTTGAGTGGCGAAACTCAATTCCGGGCTTTGCCTCGACACCAGAGCGAAGAAATGAAAATATAAATTTAAATAAATACATATTTCCTCGAGTTTTCACGAGTATGGATCGAACCCGTTGTGGGTTCGATCCATTGACGTTTACAGTCACACACTTGTGCGCCTGCGCCACGACTGGCCTCAATATAAACATACATTTGAAAACATTAAAATACCTCGACAGCGGCGCAACAAGAGTAATACTACCTTCTGCATTCGGCTCTTAAAAAAATATTATTATTATTATTAGGCGTTGACTAGAAATAAATTTAATTTTTTTCAATCAAGTTAATCGAGGGAGATTTTTTGGCGAAGCGGACCGATAAGCTAACAACAAAACAAAATTTTACATATAAGATAATGAAGGGTGAATTATGGCGTATATATTTTTTATTAATTAAGAAAATGTAGATAATTACATTTCAATAAACTCTCTCTCTCTTTCTCAAATATAAGTTTGATTAGAATTACTGATCCCTACAGATTTAAGCAATGGGATCTTGACCTAATACAACATATTATTATTATACAACATATTATTTCAAAAGAAAAAAATAAAGAGTAAAACCGGTTAAGTGTGAATTGGACTCGCCCACCGAGGCTTCCGTTTTCAGATTTGTACATCAACAAGAAGTATAGCTTATAAAAATTGACAAACTTACGATTTGCACTTATTTTAATTGAAACGAATTACAAATATAACTTTGTAATGATTCTTTTTTTTTGAAACATTTTTATTTTTTCACGTTTCACAATTTTTGTGTATTTTTATTGAAAAATTCACAATTCGTACCAAATTTCATAACTGAAGGTCAGGACGTACCCTATGATCTGTAGATGAAATTTAAACGCGGAATAAAATCGGTGACGAGATGCAGATGAGTTTTGATTACGCGGCGAATTTTATAAAAAATGCAACAAAATCTTAATAAGCAGAAATTTTTTGATTGCGTTGAATTAGAAGTTTGATTTTTATTGCGCCTTAATACTTGACGTCAATTAAAGCTTGAAACTTCCACGCGATCTCGAGATAAATTTTCTTGAAAGACGGACAGAAGGACCCCAAAGTGATCATATAAGGATTCAGTTCTTATCTATTGAGCTACGGAGCCAGAAAGTATACGTAATATCCGGTATACCTAGTATTTATATAAACGATTCTTCGATTGAAGTTTTGTTTGCTTAGTATTGGTAGCGGAAGTCAGGTAAAAACATCACGGTCGCACGATATCAATTTCTGTATAGTGTAATAAGATTGAGACAAAATTATAAAAAAGATTGAAACAAAAAAGGTCCAACACGACGGTTGTGGGTTTGATTCACACTCAGGGGAACAGCAGGTGGCATTAGTACATAGCGATGAGCGATATGATGATCCTTAGATGAGGCTTATGATCAGATTTCACAGAGGCGGATTTCGTAAGGCTGAAATGAAATATTAATATTTTTAATATATTATGCGAACATTTATTTAATATAAACAAGAACATTTATATATAATATTCAATTCATCTATACATACTATAATGGTCAGAAAGGTGGAAGGCTCGATTTCAATAACAAAAAAATCGAGAACAACGTATCACTCAATATCATACTCTGCTCTTAATTTATATTATTAATTTTTAAGTCTTATTCAGCCACCATTCTTTCTTTCATTTTCAAATAATTCTATTTTATTAAAATAAAAACTTTTTACCTCTGTGTTAAATGATCTGTGCATCAAATTGAGCGTGCAGTTGCATTTAAAAAGTTAAATGCGGAACAAAATCGAGGACGAGACGCAGATGAGTTTTCTTAATTAAATTGTTTCTTTTTTTAAATAATTATTAAAATGTATATTTTTTAATCATAATATTACTGCATTTCTTTTTGGATTTAACCACAAATGTACAGTTGTCAAAACTAGTTCTAGCACTAGTAATATTATCTATTAGCCAAATTTCATACTTGTACATACGATCGGATTAATTTTGATTCTCTTTATAGAGTCGAAATACATCTTTTTTGCGATATAAACGGCCATATCTTTTTTAAGGGCATGCAGGACAGTTAGGAAATCAGGGGATTGTAGATCTGAGTATTTGGTTAAATTTAAAATCGATATCTCCAATCATCACTGAGATAAAGGCTCTGGACAGATAGACAGACGGACAACAAAGTGATCTTATAAGGGTCCCTTTTTTCTTAAATGGTACGGAACCCTAAAAAGAAGTATTTATTTTTTAAAGTATGATAGTAACGTATTAACATAATCTGACCGTTAGTATGAGCTACTTGTAGGAACTTTTATTTTTCCGCTTTGATAAATGATAAGACAATGTTCGGCGTTGAGTTCCGCCATTGAACAGGCAATATTTAGAATTCAGGAGAAAAATTAATAATAAAGCATGTTAACTATTGACTCTTGAGTTTGACTTTGACAAAAAACAATTTATTCAAATGAAATAAAATTCCAAAACAGAAAATACTTGGGATGATTTATTGCTAAAACGTCGAAATTAAATTAAATTACGAGTCTCATATGCCTGTGGTATTGTAAGATATTTTTGGAGGTCGGTACTCTTATACTAAATATTTAATCTTATTGTTTGGATTACCTACAACATTTTTTATGTTTATAGGTATATTTATAAAGCAACTAGTTTTTACTGGGGGTTTTGTGTGCGTGGTCAAATGAAATCTGATATGAGGTCTTACATTTTTTTTTATTATGATTATTATTGAGATAGTAAGTAGGCTTTGCTTAGAAATCTTTGTATAAGTTTTGAATGTAAATTCTTAGTAAGTTCACAAAAAAAAACCTAATAATAGTGTAATGATAGTGTCTGGCCATGAATCTGATGGTTGTAGGTTCAATCTCGTGATTATTTCTCGCGACGAGTCTCCAAGATGGGCAGTAAGTGGGTAACGGAGAGTTTTATCTCTAGATTCCTTCTGCCTACTCTGCTAAAAAAAAATGTGAAGCTGTACTTTTCCCAATAATTAGATGGCTAGTAATAATGAGAAAAATATTATTTTACTAGGATATTTCTAGGCAATTTATCAATTCGAAATAAGGAATATTAGTAATCAAATCCATAACAATCGCATTTTCTCTTAGGTACTGGTTTGGTCGGCTCTAAGATGTCTTTGGAGAAATTATACGTTCCATTATTTTTAACCTACATTTACTAACCTATTTAATGTATTAATATTTATAGATAAAATAAATATTGATACTATATAAAACGATCTTTAAAATTATTCATTGGGTATGAAGGAGGAGGAGCAAAGTGTAAAATTTTTATAACCCTCATATTTTGCGGGAACGCTAATTTAATGTGACGACGGAGAAAACCGTCACATGGTTGTAGGTATTTTCATACAATACACTTGACGTTTGATATGATTAATACTTGCGCCGTGCGCATTATTAGAACGAAGGTATTATGTATTTATTATCTGTAATATTTTCGGTTTTGGCAAGTTTTAAATACATAAAGCAAGTAGTTGTTTTTGCAGGTAGGGATCCTAAATTACTGGGTCATGAGTATCTATTTATATGTTTGTTCTATACTTGTTTTTACCCGTGGCTTCACCGGTGTGATCAGATGGACTAATAAATAGATAAGACAGCATCGTGCTTTTGGGAGCTCCCAAGTTACACGCCAACGCCACACGCACGAATAAGCATGACTTATTGTCACGTTTCGCCTGATCCGGGAGTGCAAGCGAGAGCACAGAATAAACGATAGAGACACGATCAGCTTGTGCGTTCAGTTTGACGCATCCATTGATTGTAACTTATAATTAAATAGCACAATATTACTGTATAATTGAAGTCCATAAATATTAAAATTAACGAGGGCAAATAAATTTTAATTTATTAAACAAAATATAATTTTCAATTAACTTCTTTATTTTATACAAAGTAATGATAATTAAATTATAATAATTAAATTCAATTCATAATAATAAATAATTTTTCATCAATGTTTTCTTATGACGTTATCACGTAAAATTATATTTTTCAGCCTATAAATCTTTAAGTAAATTAAAAATAATAAAAACCCCGAAAAATTGTTAGTCTACAAAATTTTCGAAGCTTTCAGTTGACTTTTATCGCTTTGTAAAAACTATGGAAAAATTGACATGGTGATTTATAGTGGAAGTTAGATTGCATTGTATAGGGTTGGCCTTAAACTAAAGAGTAGTGGTAGCTAGTTTAAAAATACAATTATTACATACCTTTGTGTGTACAAAAAAAATTATATAATTTATAATAATAATTCATCGTTACATTCATAATGCCATAAACAAAAACAATGAGCGTTAAAAATGTCATGTATTCACATAGAAATATAGCCGCCGACACTGGATAAAGTTTATATATCTCTTGTATTGAACTTTGATTCTGTTAATATTCACTATTTACTGTCACCAAATAAGCTGACATTAAGTTATATTTCCCTATTAAAACTCGTGAAGTTACTTAAACTTGTTACAAAAAAGTAAGGGACTTTGCCTTCTGCTCACTTTGTTTGGTAACCCAAACTCGCTTCGCTTTATGTAGTAAGAAAAAAAAATAAAATTATTTGAAACAGATCTGTTTCAAAGACCGTAAAACTTATAAAATCAGTCCGTTGTCCATGTGTTTTAAGATCTTTTATTTTAAGTACGGTGTTATCACGTCTACGGTTCCTTGGAGCATAAAAAAATGAAGCTTTGAAGTCAACGTAATCAAAAGAGTATTTTTGTATCGTTGTTGCTGCATTATATATATGAAATTTGTTACGAAGAAAAGAAGAAAATCAACTTACAAAAAACTGAAATATGAAAGTTTATATTAAACTATAATTTAAGTATTTCATATGAAAAAATAGTATTAAAACTTATCATTAAAGTTCATTTTAGACAAAATAAGTACATTCGTTCTCTAATTTAAATTTAGTCTGTTGGTGGTTATTTCTGATGATATATAAATATGAAATTTGGCAAGAAGTTAGAACTTACAGTACAAATCAAATAAATATAAATCAATTACTTTCACGCTACGGAATACAGAAGGGTAGGCAGAGGGAACCTAGTGTCAAGAAATTACGTTCCCACTTTCCTCCGATTTTTTTTTAAAACATTGCGTGTTGAGTGGCGGAACTCAATATTGTAATACTTCAATAGAATATTGTATTACTTCAAGGTTCTGTCTCCCTATTCTGCTATATGTGAGATACAGCGTGAACATACGAACATAGTACCTACGTTTTAATTTTTAGAGTACTTTGTGATAATAGGAGCCATCCAAAAATTACATTATAAGTTAAGGGAAAATGTAGGGGTCTACGTGTAGTGACATTGCGTGACAATGAGTGAGGTCCTAAATTGTAACATTTACATTTCAAAATGTACGTACCAAAAAGTAAATTTCAAACTGATGTTCTAATTTAATATTTTCTAGAGAAAAATTAAAAATATGTGGCGTCACTCTAAATTTGGCGGGAGATAAGGTTGTATCCTCACAAATTTCGTATCTTTACTAAATATGTATGACCATCGACCATCAGTATCAGCATCCGACGACATGCCTGTCCTAGTTCTGCTTCAGCGTGCTTATTCTTCGTACTAATACATATTTATGACTTTGATTTTCTGGCAAGTTCATCATTGCCATTTTTATCAGAGAAACTACGAGTATTGTGCATTGCATCGCTAGCGAAATTCAGCCCTACTGTAATGATTAGAACGCCCCGTAGGACGTTTTTGTTGTATACTTTTGTCTTTAGGCACAGATTCACAAATGTCACTTAGCCGAGGCATATTCTTTTTTGCGTGTACTTCACGAAAAGTTAAGTTTATTTTTGCTCTCATTGATATGATCCAGTATATCCAGTATATGTAACGGAAGTAAACACTATTTTTGGCAAATTTTTATTGAAAATCAATTTAAGTTAATTGATTTATACTAATATTTAAATATAGAGAAACAAACAAAGATTTAATATTTTATTATCAATATTTTACCATAGTAGGCTCCAATAACCCAATCCCTTTCCCCTATACACTATTACAAGCTAATTGAATTACGTAAACAAAATATCAATTGTGTAAATTTATAATAGAAACGCGATATTAACGTTACAATTATATTATGAAATTAGAATTAACAGGCACTTAACTGTTATTTATTAAGTATAACTGTGATATATGAACCTAAAATTTTGTGTAATTATCTTTATGTCGTGAGACAAAATGTAAACAAACATAAGAAAAGTTCTCAAACCATTTTGATTTTAATATTTGTACCGATACGAATCCTTTAGTGTCGTTTATTTGATACTAGCGGCTCGCCCACGGCTTCGCCCGCTTAAAATACATGATTATTGGTTTAATTAGTAGAATTGATTGACATCTATAATGACTTCTAATATGATTATTTTATGACATTATCGTCAAAGATTTTTTTATTGTTTTAAATAAAAAAATACAACCATTGTTGATATTTGTTATTTATAAAGTATATATAAAACTAATTATTTATTACTCGTATATATTTATGTAACTTTATGTTCTTTTTACCTATATAATATACTCTGTTAAATGTGCTGATGTCAGTGAATAATTTAATTTACTCATTCAGAAACAGCCTTAAATGTCAATTTATTTATTTTGTAGGATTCATAATATTCTTTGTAAATAACTGTGATAATTGCATATTAACTCCTGTACAGTTTTTAAATTAGTTACATATATTATATGAACGAACCAACCAAAAAATCTTTGTATTTACTTGATATTTCTTTCAAGATTGTTCTTTATCTCTGTGTTGAATTAATTACGACTTAAGCTTAACTGTTATGATTTATGAAGGTAATCTCCACTAACAATTCATTTTTGTTTACTTTATTGTATAAAATATTATATAATAGTGCTTCAAAAATATATATTTTTATCAACAGTCATATAACCCAGACGTTTCGAATGTCATTCTTTAGCCAATAATCTTACCAGCGCGATTGCTATATAATATTCGCAGGCAAACTAATGCCTTGAGTTCATTCAAATGACGATAACTTTTTTTTAATGAACCAATTTTGATGAACTAAACTTTAGTAGTTAAGTTGAGTTAAAACAAAGCAAATGGTGAAATTTTCAAGTAAATCGATTCAGTACTTTCAGAGAAAAATGTGGACATAAATATCGACAGATAGAAAGACAGACAGACATAAATTCAAAAAAAATCTTTTTGCTTTCTATTATTCTTTTTAAGTGTCCCTCTTTTCATATCAGTCAAAATTACTAAATGTACAGACAAAATATTTTTACTGTCTTGTTATATATAGAGACGTGTAAAAACACGTTATTTTATATATTACACGATTATAGATTTCTTTGATTCCTTTTACTTTGGCGGAGAAAAGTGCGATCGTTGCTTAGTTTTTAGGTTCACTCATGTTTTAAGCACCAATTCGTTAATAAAAAAAATAAAACAATAAGCTAAATAAATAAAACATGTAAATTTAACTTTATGACTCGATCGCTCACAAAACATCACATTTTAGTGTAAAATTTTCGCAGTACCTTTGATTTATAATATACTAGTATTAAAATAATATATAATTTATACAACCAACAAAAACATTTTATATATCAATTTAGTATTCAAAGTCTTTCTTCTTATGATAAAAATGCCTCAGCTAAAAGCTTTTGCCTATGGTATTCGATCTTAGCATAAAAATAGTAGGTTAAGGTTTTCTTTCTTATGTTTTTGTTACAGAAACCTAATCTTCTAATATTTTAGGAATATGTTTATTTTATAGACAAAGAGAACTAAAAGACGGTAAAATATAAATAGGAAATTAAAGGTTCGATTCCCACTTAGAAGAATAAATCATTTTCATTTCATCATTCTGTTAACAAGACAGGACAGGACTCTTAACACGCAATGCCTCACAAAATGAGCGGAAAGTGAGGAACGAAGCGCCCTAACAGTATGTTATCTCTGCCTAATCTGCTATATGCTGGACACAGTATAAACTTCGTATGATGATGATTTTTGTATATAGCAGCATGAAAACACTTACGATAGTATTTAAAATCACATAGTCTTAGTTGTGAATAGACGTGTAAAGGAAGTGCCGTTCCATTCCACTGTTCGCAATAATTTATTCCTCCGTGAGAAAACGAAACCTACAACCGTCGCATTTACATTAAGACGATAACCACTGCACCACGACGTCCTCAAATCTTGAATTCTTTTTATATCATAGAAAGTAGGTCACCGAATTGACTGAACCAGTAGAAGTAACAAACTTTATTTTATGGGTAATACAATAGGAGATAAACTTTTCTTTTTCCCAAACACAATATTGTTTTGATTAAATATCTTCGAATAAAAGCGAACGTTAAAGGGAGTAAATGAAATGAAGCTGCGATTATTTTCGTTTTCTTTATTAAGAAAAAATCATTATTAAGTTATTTTAGATATTTCTATAATTTACGTTAACTGGATGTGGCAATAGTACAATTTTTTTTAAACAAGCTTTTACTAAGTCTCACCCGCATCATGAAATAAAGTTATATACGAAAGGTAACGATACATTGTAATTGTCTTTTCCAGTACGATCGCCGCAAGGGACGATCTTACTGCCGTCGACATCCCCTAAAGTTGCCCGGTATAGCTTGCATTTTCTCAGGAACAGAGTACCCTCTCCTCTATCCAATCGGTGCCGCTGTAAAGGCCAATAATATAAAGTAAAAAAAAAAACAATTGCCTGAGGTAAGTGTCACCAGAGGTACAGAGAGTTACATCGTAACAATTAACGTGATAAAATACAGCCTTTCTTCCTTCTATATTTTCTCTCATTCGAAAATAAATAATCATAATTATTACATATTGCGTATTAGTTTTGAGTTAAGAGTTTGTTCGGTTACACATTGAATTATATTAGCTAACATTAATACTAGAGGCTCTTCTTTGCGTATTCAACACAAATAAAAAATAGTCGGCTCGGAAAGAAATTCTGATGAGAAGCTGGCAAACAGCTCAACAGTAGCTACTTTCAATATTAGCTTCATGCTGTATCACGCACACAGCAGGGTAAGCAGAAGGAACCTAATGTTAAGACACTCCGTTTCCTACTTCCCGCCCATTTCTGGAAGCATTGCGTATTGAGTGGCGGAACTCAACGCCGCGTTTTCCCCTCGACACCAGAGGAAAGAAATGAAAATATAAATGTAAATAAATATTTCATCTCCTCAAGTGGGGATCGAACCCACAACCAGTCGATTTACAGGCACACTTTGTGCCCCTGCGCTACGACTGGCCTTATTACTTTCAATATCAATGCCACAATCTTATTTTTACTTGTGTAGTTATCATGTGTGAGAATCTATTGATATTAACCTCATACATTATCATCTTGAAAAATGTTCTTGAACTATTATTATTAACGCTATAGCACTACCATAAAAACCAATATAATTATACCGTAGATATAAAAACTAAAAGGTTTTCTATAGGAATATTCCAAATATAAGAATTTACTATAAACGTATAATAATATAAAATGGCGCCGATATCACAAACACGTCCATCCGAACATTTATAGCCACTAAACTATAAACATTTACGCAAATTATAACAACTCTGTTTACATATTACTTATTATGTTTGGGAAATTCCAGTCGTGTAAATGTGCATAAATTGTTAAACATGTTAAGCACACTATGTTATTGTTATAGATATAGATTATAAGTACTTTTTTCAACTTCTCGCTAGTTTCTCTCATAACAAGGTAAATAGAGAATTCTTAGTGTCAAGAGGTTTCTTGACAATAAGAATTGTGAGGAACTAAGAATTGTGACGTAAAGTGGGGAACGGCACTCCGTTTCTCAGTTTTCATCTAAATTAGACATATCGAGTTATGAGTGATAGAAGACTACGCGTGCCTTTATCTCTATATATAATAAGACAGTAAAAATATTTTGTCTGTACATTTAGTAATTTTGACTGAAATGGATAGAGGGACACTTAAAAAGAATAATAGAAAGCAAAAATATTTTTTTTGAATTTCTTGTCTGTCTGTCTGTCGATATTTATATCCACATTTTTCTCTGAAAGTACTAAACCGATTTACTTAAAAGTTTCACCAATTGCTTTGTTTTAACTCAACAACTCAACTTAACTATTAAAGTTTGGTTCATCAAAATCGGTTCATTAAAAAAAATATCGTCATTTGAATGAACTCAAGGCATTAGTTTGCCTGCGAATGTTATATAGCAATCGCGCTGGTAAGATTAGATCTGGCTAAAGAATGACAGTCGAAACGTCTGGATTATATGACTATTCATAAAAATATATATTTTTAAAGCACTATTATACAATATTTTATACAATATAGTAAACAAAATTGAATTGTTAGTGGAGATTACCTTCATAAATCATAACAGTTAAGTTTAAGTCGTAATTAATTCGACACAGAGATAAAGAACGATTTCATCTTCAAAGAGATATCATGCAAATATACAGATTTTTTGGTTCGTTCGTTCGTTTGACATAAATCTATATAAAAATGCCTAAAAACATCCTTTCTACGTGTACAACTAAATATTGTAATAACTACATATTTACCTAATAATATATGTAACTAATTTAAAAACTGTACAGGAGTTAATATGCAATTATTACAGTTATTTTACAAAGAATATTATGAATCCTTACCCAAATCAATAATCTAACATTTAAGGCTGTTTCTGAAGCAGTACATTAAATTATTAACTGACATCAGCACATTTAACAGAGTTTTAAATAACATAACATAGGTAAAAAGAACGTAATGTTACAAAAATATACATTTATAATAAATAATTATTTTTATTTTGTAATCAAATATCAACATTGGCCGTATTTTTTAGTTCGAAACAATCAAAAATTCTTATAGAAATTACGATAATATCGTAAAAATATCATATTAGAATATTATAGATTGAAGTAAATAATAAAAAATCATATTAGAAGTCATTTTAGATGTCAATCAATTCTGCTTATTTAATCAATAATTATATATTTAAAGCGGGCGAAGCCGTGGGCGGGCCGCTAGTATATTGAATAAGTATTGAAAAGAGTGCCTGGAAACGATACGCCATTGATTTTATTAATCGCAGATGTGTTCGTTTCTTAATCCTTATTATTTTTATTAAGCCTATTTGCCTATTAACTTTATTCTCCAGTCGTTGTCAATGTTCATTTTTTTCAAAGAAAAAAAAAATCACGTTGTATTCCGTACACAGCAGGGTCGGGAGAGGGAACCTAGTCTTAAAGACACTGCGTTCCCAACTATCTGCCGAATTCTGAAGGAATTGCGTGTTAAGTTATTTTTCAAAGAATTTTTTTGCATGGAACATCACATGTAATTTAGAACATCTCATTCCAGGTTAATACTATCACTCACTGTTACGTCTCTTTAAAAAAATCTGATTCTACTCATACCTGTACAAAACTCTGCTTATATTTTCTCCAATCCTTTCTTTATTTTCTCTCTAAATTAAGCCACTGCCATCTATTAAAGATGTTAAAGGAAGTAATTTAATTTTCTCACCAAATAATACCTTATACATTTAATACAACAATTTTTTATCTTAACATAAATATTAATGAATCGGTAATCGTTTACTAAATCCTAAATATTTCGATGGAGTCGATTAGGATTGGATGTAATTAAGGAAGGTCAGCCTTTGTGGAACATACGAGCGGGTGTGACGCTTGTGGCCTGTTATCTCGACTACGTAATATGTAGCTGTTGGTAGAGTGACCATACATTTGGAACAATATTTCGAATAATGTATAAAATATTTGTACGTAATGGGACTCAGAATGCTTCAAAAAAATTGGCGGAAACTGGCAAATAAAGTACCTTAGCACTAGGTTCTCTTCCTCTGCCTACCTTACTGTATGCACGTAAAGCTGAAAAAAAGGGACAGCAAATTACGTTAAAATTCTTATACATTTGTTATAATTTTTATTATGAAATAATACAAGCAAATTAGGGTAGGGCTCTGGGCTAAGCTAGTGTAGGGCACCTGATGGTAAATGGGGAGCTTTAAGTGCGTTGCCAGCCTTTAAGGTGGAGGTAGATCTTTTTTTTTAAAGGTACTCAGGTCGTATCGACCTGGAAACACTGCCGCAGATAGGCCATTCCACTATGCGTGGCGCGTGGAAGGAAGGTGTTTGCCGTGAAGTACCGTCTCACCCTTCTAATGACCCCTAGTTTCTTTGAGGCCAATTTGAACTTGATCTCCAGATGCAAGAAAGTCAACAGTTGATGTTTTCAAAATTTAGGTTACAATTCTATTTGCTTAAAACTTAAACTTAAATGATTCAAATTATCTTAACTAAAAACATTTGTATCCTTCAAATATTCTTGGACAGTAGCTTTCCTAATTAACGTGGTTTTTATGGTTGATTTAAATTTCTAAAACACATTTTAAAAAATATTGTGGAATACTAGTATAGAGACGTATACTTTGACTCATAAATGATTTATTTACTTTTTGGAATTGATAACTATTTACGTTACAAGTTGGTCTTTGTTTCTCGTACCTATCATATGTCTGTCACTGTTTTTAGTATACCATTGAATATATTGACGAAAAAGAATATTGAAATGTATTCGTATATGTATGCGAGGCAACTATAAGAATAACTGAATCTTTAAAAACATCATGCAGAGATTTTCGAGCTTTAAAATTATAAATGGATTTCACGGCCTGTTTTTGAAATACACATATAGAATTTATATGTGCGGCTCAATAGATATATATTATGTTTTATAGTTTTAAGTAAAATACGAAAGAAACACAATATATATATTGCCATTTTAGACAATTATTATTAAATGTGAAATTCGATTAATTAAGAACATTGACAAGCACATCTTAATGAATTAATTGACAGGATTGAAGATTTTAAATGTAGATCAAAGTATGAAATTATAGTGTGGCTTTGAGTTATTACAGTTTGTTATTTTGCACTTACTTTAATTACAAAGTGACTGTAACACTGATATATACATTTTGATTAGGATGTTTAATTTTACTTTCATTGATTAAAAAGATGTTTAAAATTCAGCATGAATACGATATCAAAATTTGATTATTTGATCATCTTCTCATATTTCATTTAATAGGTAGTTCTGTAATTGATACAATGGCAGAAATGAATAAAGAGAAAAAAGTACCGGTTAAATGTGAGACGGCCTTGTCCATCGAGGCTTCCGTACCTATTTTAGAGTTGTAGGTCAATGGTAAGTACAACTACAAAGTAAAGTAAAAGTTTACAAACGAAAGTTTGCGGGCGTATGCACTCATTTTAAATGAAATTAATTATAAATATAAATTTGTAAAGATTTTTTTTTTATGAAATACCTATAAATTTTTGTTGTTTTTTTCTTTCTACCAAATTTCATAACTGAATGTCTAAGGGAAGCACCTGTAGATTTTGATTTCAGAGATGTTTTTACCTTTTGATGTAAAGAACCCTAAAAAAGAAATCTAGATGATCACTTTGTTGTTCATATCTCCGTCTGTCAAGAATATTTATCTCGAGATCGCGTGGAATATCAAATACTTACGCATACGGTCCTTTGGAGTACAGAAAAAATCAGGCTCCTAAGTCTACTCAATAACAAGATACGAGCATTTATGCATAGTTTTTGCCGCATTTTGTATGAAATTCACCGCAAATCAAAATCTATAGAGTACTTTTCGTGGACATTTACAATATAAATAAAGGTACAATCTGAAAAATTTATAGGTATTTCACAAAAAAACATTACAAACTTTTATTTGTAGTTTGTTTCAAAGAAGATAATAAGAATGAGTGCTTTCGCCCACAATTTTAAGTTTGACAACTTTTATAAGATGTACTTCCCATTGACTTACTGTCTAAAAATGGTGAGGACTCCACGCCGGGCGAGTTCGACTCACAGTTGACGGATTTTTTGGTTTATATAATTTTATATTTTTTAATAATATAGTGTTAAGACACTACGTTCCTCATTTCATCCTATTTTTTTTAAAACGGATTTAACTCTAGAAGCCCAATCTACATAAATTTGACGTAGTGAAATATCGGTATCCTTTCCCGCTTATCATCAAATCGCCGCAACTCCCGAACCGTACCGAACACAGTAGCCGTCGGGACCTTTAATCGTTAAACTAGTCGAAACATTCTCAGCTGGATCCAGACCCCGAGCAAGACGATTGTGTAACAACACAATAATCTTGCTCATATTTAACTAAAGATGATGTCAGGAGTGATAATGAAGATGCGATAGTCGGCTGCATTAAAGATCGAAGCCAAGAGGTCTCTGAAGTCATTTGCAAATGGAGGTATCTTACGGGATATAAATATACTGCCACTATAAGATAAATTGAGGCCGGTCGTTGCGCAGAGGCACAAAGTGTGACTGTAAAATCGACTGATCGTGGGTTCGATCCCCACTGGAGGAAGAGAAATATTTATATTTTCATTTCTTCGCTCTGTTGTCGAGGTTAAGCGCGGCGTTGAGTTCTGCCACTTAACACGCAATGCCTCCAGAATTCAGCAGAAAGTGGGGAACGGAGTGTCTTAACACTAGGTTCCTGCTGTCTACCATGCTGTGTACGGGATACAGCGTGAAGCTGACTTGATTTAATTTAATTTTTGATTTAAAAAATGTGTTACTGACATTTCCAAAAAAATACAACAACGCTATTGCGGAATTGTGGGTAAAAGTGTAAAATTATTGTAAAAATAACCTAATTATGAGCAAAAATATAAGGGTTCTTAATTTTTCGTTGATTTTCTTTTTTGATTTTTTGAAGAGTATGCATTATCACAAATGTTTCTTACTTATTAATTAAATCGTATTATTAAAACGTAAAAACGTATTATATGTATTTTTTATAATTAATACAAAAAAATAGTTGTAATGAAAATTTTTACTAACAATTTTTACGTATGGCTTATAGCCAGTTGCATATGATTGGGCTTATAGGGTAATAGCGGGCCTTAATACTAGGATTTGTCATCAAAGCGAAGAAATGAATATATTTCATTGTAACGATTAGAAATCGGACCTTTGTGCCTATACTTATCTTTTTAAGTTTAGTTCTCAATCATTTAATTTTAGTTCTTAATCACTCAATTTGTTATTTGGAAATCTATAAATGTCTCTAGATTTCGAAAATCATGTTTTTCCTACCAGTTACTCTACTTCAGGATCCTTGCTGTAATTCAGTTAATATCGACCATCTAAATATTAAGCACACGCTATAAAATTTAATATGACTATACTAAAATTTAATTATACAGTTGTGTAATAGCTGGAAAGTCAGAATTTATATATGTAGATATTTGTCATATTGAAGACGATACATATAATAAATTGAAGAAGCAAGTAAAGTTTCTTGAACGAAAGAAATTGAAGAAGCAAGTAAAGTTTCTTGAAAGTAAAGTTTGAAAAAATACAGTTTACTTATAAATAATTTATAGTTTTTTTTCCTTATGGCTACAGAGTAGTGAGGGACCTCAGTTGACCTTCAATAAAACTATATTAATGATCAACAGAAAAAACATGAGGACGCCTTAGATATATATATGTAGTCAAGAGGTTGATGACAATGGACCGTATTGTTCGTGACCGTAGTTTTCTATAGCTATTTCGCTAGCTAAGATAAAGCGGAAACTTATTTTTTGTTTCTTTTAGACGATTAATTGTACTTTTGAGCAGTTTAAGTTTTTTAACTTAGCTAAAAATACAGTTATATAGATTGTGTTTGTGAGTGTAGCTTATAAAGCATTTGTATGTACGTACTCATTCAACATTACATACGTACATATACTTGTAACTTACATGTCAATATATAACTATGTATTACATAAATTAAAAAAAAACCGTTTTTTTAGAAAAAAAAATATTTAAACGCTCTAAAAAAAGAGGATAATATTTTTTTCTTTTAAATTTTAACTATCGACTTATAATCATTATACACAATTTTTATGGTCAGAAAAGCTTGTCCCGGATAACCGTGAATTTAAATTTAATTAAATATTGATAACAATATTTAATTAAATTGAAATTTAAAAAATGTTAACATAGCATATTATTCATAATTAAATTAGTACTAGTTTATTTATACAAGTAAATCATATCGATATGGAAACGCGGCCGCGCGAAGGCTGTTCCACAGCTCAGTTTCGCGTAGAAGGAAGTTCCTACGAAACTGCACAGGCACTTGGACTGCCACGTATCCAGGTTGTGTGGATGATATTTAAGCTTGTGACATACTGTGCGTTTAGAAAATTCAAACACTTCTTTAGAACACTCCCCACGTATTAATCTCACCATCAATTGAATTAAAAAAATTGTGTTGGATAATCTATTCCTCGAGGAAAGCTATATATAAATCTTATTCTTTTATATTTTGAGGTCGAAGCCGCGGGTAAGCTCTAGTAATAATATGACTTATTCTATATGATTTTCACAAAATATTAAAAGAAGAATATATATTCCAATTTCGTACCGTATTTAATTACAATTCAAAAGAACTCGTGATTTATGAGATTTTTGAAAAGCGTTTTTTTATATAAGGCCCAGTCTGTTACTAATTAGGAATGAACGGGAAATGACATTAAATACTCGAATAAACTTCATGTGAAATATAATTTTATTGAGCGATGTTTTTCTGATAAGTATTTAAATGATCTTCCATTTGCTGTTACAGCTTTTTACTTTCATATACGTACTTGTAGTCTGAACCTAAATACTGTTAAAATAAGAATTAACAAAATATTACTTTTGAATTCGAAATCTGCCATTTTTTTATAATTGCTCATTGTGTTTTCTTATACACATGCCAATATGTTGTAATGTTTTATGATATTGAAATGGAGTGATAAAAAGAACCAAATCGCTGTGATTTCATTACATAAGTAGGTATGGAGCCAGTTATTTTTAAAATACTTCATACTCTTGGTATTAGTCAAATATTTGTGAACGGGACTATTGATAAGTACAACGAAATTTCCTCTGCTTGTGGCAGAAAACTGGCCGTCTAAATATTGTTCGTACTAAAACGGCGATCAAAACAGTAAGACAAAGAATTCGAAGAAATTCTGTCCGAAATTTTTATTTTTTTTATAGAAGAGATGAAAATGGCAATTAGAACCATTTCGCTTATTTTTAATGAGACTTGTAGCCTATATGAAACGCATTGGTAATTCCTAACTGATAATTTAAATAGAATAGGATGGTGGATGTTGTTCTTTCACTACAATAATATATCTATTCATGTTAAGCTCGGATTAACACTTGGATATCTTAGTATTTAGCTTTATTATTATAGCTTGGAGTATCTTAATAAGCTTTCTTTCTCTCAACCGAACTACTAAAATCTTAAAGTTTAAATAAAATTTGGCATGTAGGTTAGAGTGTATGGGGGCATTAGAAGAGATTTCTAACATAAAATTTCTAACAAGATTTTCCATTTTACATCTTAAAATCCGAAGAGTAAAGTCGCGGTTGATTAGTATTAAAAATCTTTATACACAATATTCACATTTAACCCTTAGAGGCTACATGGGTGTAAAACACCCAGGTCTATATCGTTTTTAGCCGCTGCACTCTTGAATATTTATCATAGCGCTTTTGTGTATCCTCCTAAGTTGCCAGTAGACCTGAAACGCGCAGGGGGAGCAGTCGTTCGCACGCGCATTTTTTGGTACATTTGCCATCCGGGTGTTCCAACATCTATAATTGTCATAGTGCGCTACTAATTAAAAATATAAGTGTTTACCTTCTTTATACTTTCATTAAATCTAGCATGCAATAAGTATACATTTCTTATATTATATATATGCGTTGAGGCAAAGCGCCCCGCTCCAATTCCTCCAGAATTCGTTGGAAAATGGGAAATGTCATGCCTACTCTGCTATGTGCACGATACAGTGTGAAGCTGATTTTTTTTAATGTATAATTTTTTTAGATCATGAGTAGTCTGCAATAATTTGAAATTGAAGCTTTACTAGCATCTGACGACGAGCCGACTAACGAAGAGGACGTATTAGAAGAAGATACTCATGAAGATGATATCCAAGGTGGTGACGATGAAGAAGAAATTCTAGTAGATGATCCTCGGCCATCCCCACTGTCGCAGCCATCCTAGATATCTGCTTTTATTGCACTAAATGCTGCTGTTCCATCTATTGCTTTGCCATATGTTGTTTCACTAGATACAAAATCAATAAAAATAGGTTTAAACATGTTTACATTTACATGTTTACATTCTAGTGGACAAGTATTGGTACCAGCAAAAATAAATCTTGAAAGGAAAAGAAAAGCGAGGCTGTCTTACATATAAGTGGAGCGCTATACCACCAGCTTCACATCGAGTACCTGCTAGAAGTATTGTTCCTTACTAACCAGGTCCTGTGGGAATAGCCAAATACCATTGGAAGCTTTTGAATTATTTTTTGATAAAAAAATAGCTTAATTATTCTCCTCCTTACGCACCAGGAACTAGAGAAACAAAGGGCCAGCTAGAGTCCAACAGATACGGTACAAAAGAACTAGATATGCTAGATTTTTCTTACTGCTGTAAAGATAGACAACCGCGTATCAACTACATTTTTGTGGGGCGTCTTTGGCAGTGAAATTTACAATGTCTCTAGTAAATGTCTAATGTCAATACTACCAAAGGATTTAAATCCTGATGAGACACCGAAGCGACCTAAGCAAGGCAGATGTGGCCTTTGCAGGCAAAAAAGATATTTTTTTCCGCAAAGTGCTCAAAGTGTACCAAATACATATGTATGGAATATCGCAAGATTATATATAATAACTGTACCAGAGACTATGATAATTTTACCAAAAACATAAGATAATTATACCTCATAATAATGTTATATTTTTATAAGTGTTGATTTTGCATGTTAATTTTATTAAAATATTTGTACACTAGCGGCTCGCCCACGGCTTCGCTCGCTTAAAATACATGATTATTGATTTAATAAGCACAATTGATTGACAACTATAATGACTTCTGATATGATTTTTTACGACATTATCATCAACGAATTTTTGATTGTTTTAAATAAAAAAATACGACCATTGTTGATATTTGATATTTATAAAATATACATAAAGCTAATTATTTATTACACGTATATATTTTTGTAACTTTATGTTCATTTTACCTATATAATATACGTCTCATCATAATTCTAAAACTCTGTTAAATGTGCTGATGTCAGTGAATAATTTTATTTACTCATTCAGAAACAGTCTTAAATGTTAAATTATTGATTTGTAGGATTCATAACATTCTTTGTAAAATAACTGTAATAATTGCATATTAACAGCAGTGCAGTTTTTAAATTAGTTATGAATGTATTATATGAACGAACCAACCAAAAAATCTTTGTATTTACTTGATATTTCTTTCAAGATCCTTCTTTATCTCTGTTTTGAATTAATTACGACTTAAACTTAACTGTTATGATTTATGAAGGTAATCTCCACTAACAATTCAATTTTGTTTACTTTATTGTATAAAATATTATATAATAGTGCTTCAAAAATATATATTTTTATCAACAGCCATATAACCCAGACGTTTTGAATGTCATTCTTTAGCCAAGAATCTTACCAGCGCGATTGCTATGTATAATATTCACAGGCAAACTAATGCCTTGAGTTCATTCAAATGACGATAACTTTTTTTTTAATGAACCAATTTTGATGAACTAAACTTTAGTAGTTAAGTTGAGTTAAAACAAAGCAATTGGTGAAATTTTCAAGTAAATCGGTTCAGTACTTTCAGAGAAAGATGTGGACATAAATATCGACAGATAGAAAGACAGACAGACAAGAAATTAAAATAAAATCTTTTTACTTTCTATTATTCTTTTTAAGTGTCCCTCTATCCATTTCAGTCAAAATTACTAAATGTACAGAAAAAAGGTTTTTACTGTCTTATTATATATAAAGATGACTGAAAAACTAAAATAAAGTTCCTATATTTTTGTTGTTTTCTAATCTCACTTGTGAGGAAAGTATGTATATTTTTTAACTTTTTTATAAAAAAAGTATTAAGGTCCTTTCTTACATAGTTAGCTATTTAAGTCATTTTTTGGGATTTTTTTAAAGTTTTTTTACAAAATATGTACAACCTAAACAAAATATGTGTAACTAAATATATTTTTTAAGAGAGGTACAAACTAACTTTTAAAAGTAAATTATTCATATTTATTTACTATTCATTACTAATTTCATCATTATTCAAAATTAAAGTATTTTTACGCACATTATAGTCTTAGTGGGTTATGCAATTCATTATAGCAGTTAAGGGTTAAGACATAAATGTGATAGTTTAGAAGTTTCAAGACATATTGTGTTAAATTTCTGAACCGTAACTATCGATTGATTCGTGGCGCACCCTTGAATTATAAACAAAGCGAGTTGTCTAACGCCCAATATTAATAATCTATCTCCTACGTCAGTCTTCGATTGTTCCATATATCTATCCAATCTAGAGATTGGATAGATGAATGGAACAATCGAAGATTGACGTAGGAGATAGACTATTAATATTGGGCGTAAATGTACGAGAACTAGACGAAAAGATTGATTTGCGTTGTTATAGTTACTTTTTGTGATGTTTTTTATTCGTTATTTTTATGTGTCCAGAAAAATAGACGGCTACTCTATTTACGGGATACAGCGTGAAGTTGAAAAAAGAAAAAGTATGTATTGTTATAAATCAAATATTTTAATAGTTGTTAGATATGTTATTAATATGAATGTTAGATTCTTTTTATAGTTATTCCATTTGATTTTGATGATCATTATTTGTTAAGTAGCGGTTTGGTCTATACATATAACGGCATAAAGTTGTTTTAACAACAATTCTTGCTAATTTTAACCCATATAGGCACGCCGTGCCCAATCGGGGGCACTTATAAAAGTACCTTCGTTTTTTAAATATTTTTATTTTTATGTAGTTCATGTCTAGAACTGTGATGATAAACAGTATAACTTAATGTTGTGGCCGCAAAAATCTATTAAAGAGCATTCATTATTGTTTGTTTCGTGCATTTTGTGGAGCTGTTTAAAAAATCTGTAAAGGTAAAAAGTAAGTATCTTCTAGATATATTTGTTTTGCAAAATATACTCAATTACATTGCATGCTGTGTAATATCATTACATTTAATTGTTTATATAAAATACTAGGTTTTTTAAGTAATTATTGATGGAGACCCAGGTAATAAAAAAAAATGTTTTGTTTAATTTTTATATAAAATTAAACAAAGGGTTGAAGTAGTTTTCGTAGGAACTTATTTCCACAGGCCACGGAACTGTAGAATGGCTTACCTATGGTAGAAATTTTTCCAGGTCGATATGAGATGAGTACAAAAAGCGCGTCTATCTTCACCTTAAAGGCCGGCAACGCTCCTGTAGCTCCCACGGGATCGTGGGCAGCGGTTATCACTTACCATCAGGTGACCCGAATGCTCGTTTGCCTTATCTTTTCCATAAAAAAATAAATAAATAAAAGACTGAAAAATTTCGGTTGCCACTCGAAGAAATTAAATAATAAATATTTTCATTTCCTTGATCTAGCAATGTAGCCAAGGGAATTCAGCGAAAATTGGGAAAATATCTTGATAGTAACAGAGTATTCACAGGGTCCCTCGGCGGTTTTGTGATAAAATTGACGAAGCGACGAAATGAACACGAAATGAAGTTCTTATTTGCATAGCGCTAACTTAGACTTGTCTTTATAAGTTACTTATAAAGTCAAGCCTAAGTTAGCGTTAGCGCTATACAAATAAGAACTTCATTTCGTGGCGGTCATCATACGCGGTAAGAAGCGTAACCAAAATCTGTATGATATTTCCCTTACTTACAGTTATGAAATTGGTATGGAACCCTCGATGGGCGAGTCCGTCTCGCACTTAACCGATTTCTTCAAAAACGAATCATTTTTATTTGTGCTAGTTATGCCTATTTTCAAACATAGACGCTGCCAGCTCATTTTGTTTAGGCTGTATTTGCGGGGCAAGTTTGAGAGAACCTGATGTTAAGACACTACGTTCTTAATTTTGCTCTCATCCTAAAAACATAATTTTTAAATTATATTTGTTATCATTCTTCTGAGTGGGAATTGAAACTACAACCATCGTGTTTACAGTTAGACTCTGACCCAATGATTTCATAAAATGAAGAAAAAACATTATAATATTTAAAACACCAATTTTATTTACGAATACGCTAGTAGTAGGGATTCAGGAGTTCTGGCCCACCCACCTGGCCCCTTCGGGGCCAGATGGGTGGGTCAAAACTCCTGAATCCAGAACTCCTGCATCACATCCTAAAAAAAAAAAAAAAAAAAAAGTTTGGTATCATTTTGGGGGTTTTCGGGGACGCCCAATCGATTGCTGCTATCCGTTTTGTGATATCTCTTCACGATCCTGACATACGTTTTTTGGTTTTGGTTCTCCAATACACCTAATTAGCTTAATTACTTTATTTGTGACAACTTAATTACTTTATTTAACTTAATTACTTTATTTGTGACAACTTGGAAATC
>JAATLQ010036079.1:0-34862 GCA_013421005.1 Heliconius erato x Heliconius himera | reverse complement strand
ATATTTGTAAAAACAAAAACCCCGACTGCATCAAACTAAAAAGAAAATAAACAAGCCCAATAGTTTATTAGGATTAATAGTCGGGACCTATAAGTAATTCTTCAATCAATAAAATCTTCACCAGGAACCCCGCATAATTTAAAGAGGTCCCGACTGTTAATCCTAATAAACTATTGGGCTTGTTTATTTTCTTTTTAGTTTGATGCAGTCGGGGTTTTTGTTTTTACAAATATTTTTTTTTAGTTTGATGCAGTCTGGGTTTTTGTTTTTACAAATATTTTTTTTTTAACAATTTATTTTCTGTATTTTTTATTTTTGATATGAAAATAAAGTAACGAGTCACACCAACACATCAAAAATTTTACTATAACAGTTACTACGCGTGCTAGTGCAAATAATAGTAGTTTTTGTTTTATCAAAATCGGATCAGGATTTCGAAAGTTACGGAGTTGTAAAGTTTCACTGCTTTTTTAAATTTGCGCTCCTTCGCCCATTTGCTACGTGACGTCACGGGTGATACGGAGTGCTGTTTTACCCACTTTATTTATTTACTATAAAAACAAATGAATTTATAAAGAAATCGCGAGAGTAAAACGAGTAAAGTATAAAGGTTGCAAGCGCCGAATAGCAAGACGCAGCATGACGTCACACTTTTAGTCTGCCTGCTGAGGCCGTACTTAATGTTTAATATCTCAGTAATTTTTAAACATGGAAAAAAAATAGATTTTTCTTATAGAGCTATCTATTTTGAGCTATTTATACGCCAATAACAAAAAACGTTGGTGTGACTCATTGTATCTAGTCTACTAAAAAAGTTATGGGTTCAATATCCACTTGGGGAAATAATTAATAATATTAATAAATTATTTTGTTATTTAGCTATAAGTATAATGTGATATAATTTATTTGTTTAATAAAAGAATTGTTAAATGTTATGTTGAAATTTAAAAGTTTTAGTTTAAAACAATTCAAATCTCAAATTATTTTTGCGCTATTACTTTGGGTTATGTATGTGTTTAAAAGCTATTTATTAATTTTAATTTATCACTACTATCAATTTAAATTTAAAATATTGTATTATAATATTTATTTAGTACATTATCGAAATTTGTGTTCGCACAAAAGTCTAGCGGTTTAAGTGTAGTGGTTAAGAATCAAAGATTTAAAATTTTTAAATGATAAGGTCAATAATTGTGACTGTAAAATTTTAACAATTTTATATAGTAAAATAAAGTATGTAAAACATATTATTTGTTGTATTTAAAATTAATAATAACACAAACAAGTGCAATATATTATTTGTTTAAATTGACGTTGTTTTTTTATATGTTTAATGATTTAATATTTTGAGGCCCTTGTGGCGCAGAGTCACATTATACGTTTTCTAAATAAGTATAATAAATTTAATCAGCTTCACGTTGTATCCCGCACACAGCATGGTAGGCAGAGGGAACCCAGTGTTAAGACACTCCCGTTCCCCACTTTCTACCGAATTCTGGAGGCATTGTTTGTTGAGTGGCAGAATTCAGAGCGAAGAAATGGAAATATAAATTTAAGTAAATATTTCATATCCTCGAATGGGGATCGAACCCACAACCAGTTGGTTTTACAGTCACACCTCGTGCCGCTGCGCCACGACTGGCCTCAACAAACTAAATATATGAATATAATAAATTTAGTTTCAAAGAAATCAATTACTTTCAACGATAATTTTTGGTAAATTCATAGCTTATAGGGTATTTCTCAGTGGAATTAACCCCTCGGCTTAACTTTATTTCGGTACAAATTAATGTTACTCAGTACATTTTTATCTAAAATGAAAATCTAAGAGAAGTGCCACTTCGCCAAACAAAACTGCCCTTGGCGTAGGAAAATATTTATTAGATATATAACATAAGGTCTGACGTCATCTTGGTGAGACGTGTCAGACTATTAACGATGTGGGTTCAATCCCTGCTTTGGGGAACAATAATTATAAGTCTTATTGTACAATGAAGAAATGTAGATACATAAAGCGTTTAGCGACCCAAACGCGCCTTTATACGGACAAAGATTAAAAAAATATTAATTATTTCATTTCTTCGAGTGGGAATTGAACCCACAACCTGTCACGATGGTTGTAGGATCGATTCTCGAAGTGGGAGAATTTTTTTTTATTTATTTGCTCTGGTAACTAAAAAAAAGGGGCGGCGTGTGAGTGTTCAATGAGTGTAATGTCACAGAAACAGGACGTAAAATGCGGGGCGGAATATGTTAACACTAGGTTTCCTCTGACTGAAAGAGCTAATCTCACCTACTACAAATTCACATAAAACAATGATTAATGATTAAATGAAAAAAAAAATCGATAGTTTACTTATAAAAGAAAGGTTTAGGCTGTATTAGAAGTATTACATCATGTTATTCGTTTCATTGTAAAACTATAACCACAGTCATAGTTGCCTCGGGTAGAATTGGATATATCCAGTTGACCACGGATGGGAAACTGCGGCTAAAAGCTAGTCCTACTAAAATACTAATGCACAAAGGCACAAAGTATGACTGTAAAGGCTACTGGTTGTGGGTTCGATCCCCACTCGAGAGAAATGAAATATTTATTTAAATTTTTATTTTAATTTCTTTTCTCTGGTGTCGAGGCAAAGCGTTGAGTTCCACCATTCAACACGCAATGCCTCCTAGATTTCGGTGAAAAACCGAAAGTGGGGAATGGAGTGCCTTAAAAATAGGTTCCCTCTGCCTACTTTGCTGTGTGCGGGATATAGCGTGAAGCTGATTTATTTTTTATTTAAATGTGAAAGTTTGTTCATTATGTGCAAAAACTACAGAACAGATTTAGATGAAACTTTATAGTAATATAGCTTATAATTCAAAATCTGTTATTCTGATGTATAATGTATAGGCTACAATTTATATAAAAGATTTAGTATAATTTAGCTATAATACAAAAGCAATTTTATGCGGACGAAGTCGCGTGTTCGTTGCTACTTTTAATTATTACCTACGAGAACGTCAGATATCGGCTTAACTGAAAACGTGTAATTAGTTCGCGTAAGTAAGTTTCTATTGAACGCCCTGAGGGCACAATTAAGATAAGACAACGAGATGCGTTTAAACCCATCGCGATTCCATTCCAAGTTATATGTAACAAATACAAAACGAAATGACTATTTCAAGGATTTTAAGTACACAGTAGACTAGTCGTAAAAAATACTGACGTGGTAGTTACGGGTTTGATTTTGGTTACTTAAATTTCATATAATTTATGTAGGTATAAAATTCTGATGATCCTTTGACATTATGTATCTAAATTGGGCAGAAAATAAAAAAATGCACGATAGAAAAAAGCATATTAGACGATCATACTTTTTATATCTATATTCGATCCATATGATTTGTAACATGTCTGGATTTTTACATTATGTAAAAAAATCTTGTTCCATTTATTACTTGAGGCCGTCGGCCTTAAATCCTAAGTGTAAGGCCGACGGCCTCAAGTACCTTAAATCAAAGCTTTAGTTTTAAAAACTTTTTCTAGCTCGACTTTTAGTGATCACTCATCTAGATGCAAAGCTCAGCTTAAGCCTCGCGAACTGTAGGTACGTAAAGATGTTGAATACAATCAATATTTTTCAATCATTTTATATTATTGATAGTTTATATATACCTTTGAGGCCAGTCGTGGCGCAGCGGCACGAAGTATGACTGTAAAACCGACTGGTTGTTGGTTCGATCCCCACTCGAGAAGATGAAATATTTACTTAAATTTATATTTCCATTTTTTCGCTCTAGTGTCGAGGCTAAACGCGGCGTTGAGTTCTGCCATTCAACACGCAATACCTCCAAAATTCGGCAGAAAGTGGGGAACGGAGTCTTAACACTAGGTTCCCTCTGCCTACCCTGCAGTGTGTGGGATACAGATCTGATTTATTTATTTATTTTATTTATATATACATTTTATACTGCAAGTAGTCAATGGGGCCACTTTAAGCTTACTTCCATTTAATACACTTAAAATCTGAAATCTTATAAATCGTCTTAAACTTTAGTGTAAGATCAACACTTAAACAACTTACAGTAACATGTTTGTACGGAAGTATTTTTAAACTTTTAGCTCAACTTTGACGGGTTTAAACGGATCTTTACTTAAGGTAACTCCCCTCTTTGGGGTGTTAGTTAGAACAATTAAGAAAATAGAACCAAACAATTTTATGATTATAAATGTTTGAGGCCAGTCGTGGCGCAGGTTCACAAAGTGTGACTGTAAAATCGACTTTTGTGGGTTCGATCCCAGTAGCAGTCGCGTTTCCTCGTCGGCATTTCTTTATATTTATATGTATTGCAAAGCATATTATTATTATTTTAATTTATTATACTACATCATACACAAAGTACTCTACATTGTTACAAGCGCTGCGTTGAGTCCTGTTACTCAACACGTTATGCCTCCAGAATTCAGAGGAGAATAGGGACACAGAGTGTCTTTTCTTATACAGAGTGGACACAGAGTGTCTCTCTGTCTACCCTGCTGTGGGCGCGATACAGCGCAAAGCTGATTTTAAGTCGACCTAATAAAAGTGTCAAAATTGTACCAAAATAGATTAATTTTCAATAAATAAAACAGAGAAATCGATATTTCGTGCCATCTGTAAATATTGTAAAGATTCATCGATAACAGTTTGATGGAAATGCTGTCGAATTTTCAAACTTCACTGTTTTAAGTTCAAAACAAACTTTTAACTTTTAACCGGGATAAGAAAAATCGAATGAAGTGGTCCAAGATTGTTTCAAAGTGATCTACAAAGTCAATTTGCCGTTTATCCACTTGTCTGTTTGAAGCTATGTGTGTTTTGATTTATGAAAACAATTTAAAGTGGTATTGGTACGGTTAGCATTAGAATTAAAATCTGTAGTTTAAAGGGATTTGAATACGTTGTCTCTTCGATATTTAATTAATATTTCACTTAGATATTTATTAACATTATTTTTTTCATTTCATCGCTCTGGTGACGAGGCACCGGCGGCGTTGAGTTCCGTCACTCAACACGCAATGCCTCCAGAACTCGGCGAAAGGTGAGGAACGGAGTGTTTTAACACTAGGTTCCCTCTGCCTACCCTGCCGTGTGCGGGATACAGCGTGAAGCTGATTATTATTGTTTCTAAGATATTATTATTCTGTATATTTTCTTCACGTTTTTTCTTACATGGCAAAGTTGGCAAAAGGAACCTTGTAATAAAACACCCGGTTCCAAGTGTTAAGACTGGATAATCAATTAAGCGATACGTTCGTATTTTATCTCTTAACGATTTGTATACGAATGACACAGTTTTTTTAATGCAATGCCCATACTTAGTCATTATATCACAATATAAAGACTAAAATAAATATTATTTAGGCCAAATTATTTTTAAATTTCTTCTAACTACTATAGTTTATTTATACCGTAGTCATAGAGACTTATTATTCCGCTATCTGTGTATGATGAATATGCACAGTAAAGCAAATTGAAAGTCTAACAGGCAATAATCAAATCTTTAATCAGCTTAAGGCGGTATTTTGCACAGCAGGGTAGGCAGAGGGAACCTAGTGTTATGTTAAGTTTAGTGTTACCCAAATTAAATGGATGTATAAAACACTATTGTTTCTTTGTTTCTCCCTCAACTATATTTTCTACTTTTAAATGAAAACAATGAGTGCAATAAAACTATTTCTAGTTGGGTTCTAATACTTCTTCTAATAGTTAACTTATAAGGAAAATACTTATTTAGAAAACGTATAAAAATTTGAACGTAGCGGGACTCGAACCAACCTGATCGGTTTTCAGAAGGCGCAGGTTCGAGTCCCGCTACATTAAAGTTTTCTAAATAAGTATTTTTCTCTCCTAGGTGTGGAATAACACTCAAAAATGTTTAAAAATTATCTACTTATAAGGATTTGAAAAGAGATATTAAAAAGGTATCAACTTTCATGAATATAGAATATGAAATTTATCCAATTAAGAGTTAATAATCTGTAAGTTTGCTATCCATTTTACCTAAAAAAATGTGTATTTTAATTCGCTGACTCGGCGGTATAATTCCGTGAACGTGGAAATGTTAATGAGACAACTTTGAAATTAGAAACTTCCCCGTTCTGGATTTGTAAGGTTTTAAACACTTTGGATTGTGTTTTTTATTTATATGGTACCAATTCTGGCGAATGCACGAAACAGTGCTTTCTCTAGTTTTGAAAGTTTTAATATGAAACTTTGTGTGTATAAAAAGATTTATCTATTAAAATCGTAAGTAAGCAGGTGAATTGCGTCCTTAGTAAAGCTAGTATGGCGTTGGGTACGGCGATGCGCTATAGCACCCTTAATAAAAGTCATACTTGAGACCAGTCGTAGCGCAGCGACACAAAGTGTGACTGTAAAATCGATTAGTTGTGGGTTCGATCCCCACTCGAGGACATGAAATATTTACTTAAATTTATATTTCCATTTCTTCGCTCTGGTTGCGAGGCAAGGCGCGGCGTTGAGTCCTGCCACTCAACACGCAATGCCTTCAGAATTCGGCAGAAAGTGGGGAACGGAGTGTCTTAACACTAGGTTCCCTCTGCCTACCCGCTGTATGCGGGATACAGCGTGAAGCTGATTTGGTAATTTCGACTACATTACAAATTCTTGTTTGGAGAAACGAGTACGTATCGTACTGCCTATTTCAATTATTTCATTTCTGCAAACCACATTAAAATTGTAATCTGTGATTGTTTCTTTTCAATTAATACAGGAAATGAGTAAAATTCACGAAGCGTCCATCAACTTCCGCTATATAAAAAAAAAAAACTTCTACGCCGTTGAAATTTTCACTTTAATTCGGTTCGAATTTTAATTGCGTTGGACTTCCTTTGCCTTAATTAGTTATTTCAATTGTTCTTTCAACTTTTCTAATTACCATCTATTTTTGGACGTGGAAATGTGAATGGTTTTAGGTGTGTGACCTTTTCCATAATTTTTCTTTTGAACTTTTAATTAAGAATGTATTATTTTTATTAATTTATTAGTGAATACTTTTTTGTGTTAATATATCTTACGTAGTGAATAAAAAAAAATATTTTAGGAAAATACATTGATTTTGACTTTTTATTATTTATATATATATTTTTAGGACGTTTTATGTTATCTTTAGGAGGCAGCTTCGCTATTTATAAACTTATTGTTAAGACTAAAGATTGAACTTGCATCCGTATTTACATTCAAACGCTTTCCCACTGTACCATATTGGCCACTTTTATTGACATTTTATATAAAAAAAAGCAATTTGAAATAGGAAACACTTTGGGCACGTATAAAAGTAATGTTGAAAATTATTGGTTGTGTGATTTCAATATAGGATATTGAAAAATTTGAAGCCAGTCGCGGCGCAGGGGCACAAAGTGTGACTATAAAATCGACTGGTTGCAGGTTCTATCCACACTCTAGGAAATGAAATATTTATTTACATTTATATTTTCATATCTTCGCTCTGGTGTCGAGGCAAAGCGTGGCGTAGAGTTCCGCAACTCAACACGCAATTACTCCAGAACTCGGAGGAAAGTAGGGAACGGAGTGTCTTAACACTAGGTTCCCTCTGCCTACCCTGCTGTGTGCGGGATACAAGTGTGAAGCTGATGAAAAATATTAACTTGTCACATCTACGACACAAACACTGCACTTAGTTAGTCCAAAGCTAAATGCTCGACAACAGCCATAAATCTTTCTTTAATACTATAATCTTTGTGTTATTATCATCAAAACAGAGCAATTCATTTGAAAACTTTGAAAAATATGCAGAAATTTCTCAAATTAACCAAAAGAAATATGATCATAAAATGCGTCGGTTCAGAAGGTTGTAATTTAATTCAATAACGTAACCGCTGATCGCATCTTAAGGAGATGCAAATTAGCTTTAATGAATACTCCACCCCCCATTTTATAGGGCTGTCTGTTATCCCTTCTCTGGTTATAACAATGTATTATTTATTGGGCCAGCTGTGGCGCAGAGGCACAAGCGTGTTACTGTAAACGCGACAGGTCTTGGGTTCGATTTCCAATTGAGAAAATTGAATATTTTCATTTCTTCGCTCTGGTATGGAGGAAAGCCGAAAGTTGAGTTCCATTTAACACGACACATTTAACATACAATACCTCCAGAATTTGGCGGAGAGAGGAGTCTATACAGCGTGAAGCTGAAAAAAAATAATTGGCTTCTAAGTATATTAACATACAAAATGTATGTACAGTGTTTCTACGTAAATTGTGCTTTTAGTAGGTACAGCTATTGAGGCGGACGCTTATGTTCACATTTACTGCCACAGCATGCCAACTCGTATAAAAATTGAAATCTAGTTGTTTCTTAATATTCTTTTTAGTTTTTTAGTAATCTCGAAATAAAACTTGCACTTTGTGTAGCCACATTAGGGATGAGGAATACAAATATATTTATTTTACTTTTTCAAAAGTCTCTAATTATATTCATCCTTAGGATTTGTCAAAGCGCAGTGTTTAGTTACGCTGTTGAATACACAATTTCTTTCGCTTTCGCTGTTGAAAACCAAGTTCTTTCTGCCTACTCTGTGTTAAACGCGGAAAAGATCGTGAAGCTTACATGATTTAGTTTATATACTGATACACTTCTTTTAGACTGATACACTTTTGTAGAGTAGGCAGAGTGAATCTAGTGTTAAGACACTCCACTCTCCGCCAAACTTTTGAGGCATTTGCTAGCTAGTTAGCTTTTGCCCTGGTAAAACCAGAGCGAAGAAATAAAAATACTAATAAATAATAATTGATTCCCTCGAGTGGGTATCGAAACCACAACCGAAGCAACTGAAGCCGTCGTGGCGCAGTGGCACAAATGAGTGACTATACTGATACTCAATCGCATAATAAACATTTACATTTACTCAAGGCGTACATTTGCGATGATATCTTATCTAATGATCATTATCATTACCTAGATATTTGATGATAGAAAGCGAGAGGTGTTATGTAGGTCGTCGTATAAATTATCGTTGTTTTCCTCTACATATTCAGTGGATGAGCAAATTTGAAGGAAATGAGAATGTTTCTACGTTATTTCTTGTACGGAATAATATGTTGTACTAATTTATGTAATGTAATGATTATTATAATATATAATTATCTAAAGTATAAAAATAAATAAATAAAATCAACTTCACGCTGTATACAGCAGGGTAAGCAGAGGGAATCTAGTGTTAGGACACTCCGTTCCCCACTTTCTGCCGAATTCTGGAGGCATTGCGTGTTGAGTGGCAGGACGCAAGGCGCTTTGCCTCGGCACCAGAGCGAGGAAATGGAAATATAAGTTTAAGTAAATATTTCATCTCCTCGAGTAGGGATCGAACCCACCATCGAACCATCGGTTTTACAGTCACACAAAGTGTGACTGTAAAACCGATTCGTTGTATAATTAATTATATGTTACATTAACATTTATCTTATTGTAAGTATTATTTGAACGGTGAACTTTGTTGAATTAATTTATTCCAACATAGAATTTAATTTTTAATCTTTAAAATTGTATTCTATCATTCTTGAGACCGACGGAGCGAAGTGACACAAATGTGTGCGATGAACGCGACGGTAGTGGGTTCGATTCCCACCCGGGGGAATTCATTATTATTTATCAATTTCATTTCTTCGCATTGGTAACATTGCAAAGCGCCACGAGTTCCACCACTCAACACGCAATGCCTCGAAAATTCGGCGGAAAGTGGGTAATAAAGTGTCTTAACACTAGGTCCTCTCTGATTACCGTACTAAATACAAGATGCAGCGTAAAGATTAAATAAGAAAAAAATATATACATGTTCAAATAATAAAGGCTTTTACGTTACATTGCTAGTCCATTAGTTAGTTTAAAAATATTTTTCATGTAGTTATTAAGTAAATTGTTAATATCCTTTATACATAAATGAACTGAAATAATATTCATTTGGAATGACATTTAAAATGATAAGCCTCAAGATTTTTGTTTAAGCCAATTTCTAAGGACGAAATATCGTAAATGGCCTTTCAGTATTATATCTTGTTCAAATGGATTATGTCACGTATACTCGTAAATCAAATTATTTCGAAACTAATGTCGAAATGCCTTCAAAATTTGTTATATTTTTTTAAAGAACAACTGGCACAATACTATAACTTACTATATCGATGAAAGTCGAATTTATGTGAAATTTTAAAATTATCCATTAAAAAATAATACCTAACAATTTTTTTGGTACTTTTTTGAAAAAGTGTATAAAAGTGTAAACGTAGCGTAGTGGATGTGAACCAGCGTCTCTTGTTTACTGTCCAAACACTCTGACCTCTAAGCCATACGTTCTCATCAAGCTACATCCAAATCTTATACGCTTGTTACAACTTATTGATATTGCAAATATTTCTCTAGGGTCATAAAAAAATAAAAGAATATTTTTCTTATGTGATACTTACAATTTTTGGGCAGCCCTACACCTCTAATGACTAGTGTATGAACGTTCAGACGATTGATGATATGAAATTATGAAGAATTCACAAGAATACTACCGTTTTCTAAGTGCCATATTAAGAGCCATTCCTTCTAATTTCTCACGACCGTGTAATTCCTTTGCTCGGGTTAAAGATCTAATTTATCCTGTAAGGTTAATGCATTTTGCCGAATGAGTAACCGTTAGAGGTTTGTATGTACATTTGTAGGTATATTTTTGGTAGTCATTTCATTCTTGGCATTTCATATTAAGATGACTTTCTTTAGCTTCGTGTAGCAGGATAGGCAGAGGGAACCTGGGAACCTAGTGTTAAGATATTGCGATCCTTATTAAGACACTTATGTTCTCCACTTTTCTTTTTGTTTCGTATTAGTGGGGGCCTCACTTTGCCTCGTTACCAGAGTAAGATATTTTTTTAAACTTTTATCACATTATTTTAAATGCAGGTATTTGGTATGAATTGAAATACTATAAATTGGGGACGTTATGTAAAATAATTAAATAAATTAGTAGTAAATAAAAACATGTTATGCGAAAGACAATCACGTTAAAAAAAATAACAAGTTGATATATAGCATTTATTCATTTATATCTCTAATAATAATATGGGAAGAAACCAGAAAGAAATGTTTTGTATGGATTCGATTCATAAGGTCGGCCCCCATGCGTCGCGGTACGTCAACATGGAGAGGAGCTCAGAGCAAGTGCCTTGCCTACCTACCTACTTATAAGAGGAAACTAACCTCCTTTTGGCAATAACTCGATCCACTCACTCGATCACTCGATCGAATACCTCCACAACCAAATTTTAATAATACATAGTGTCCTCTTTTTCCCAGCTTCATGATGTATCGCGCGTATGACAGGGTAAGCAGAGAAAATTAAGTTAAGACCATCACTTTTCTATTTTCCGCCCAATTTTCGAGACGTTGTGCTTATTGTGAAAATAAAAATAACCCAACCCAAGTGGAAATTGAACCCTCAACCGTTGCGTTTACAGCAAGTGATAGAAAAAATATATTAATAATGCAGTGCAAACAAATGTTTTTAAAAAACTAATTTTAAAAATATATATGTTATTCCTTATATATGCAATCAAGCTAAAACAACAGAATGAAATAACACATAGTAGGGCTGTACAGCGATAAATAACTTGGCTTAATGACAGCCGCCGTTTATGTAATCGACCCTAGTGATGTCTCTCAAGACCCAATTGGGGTTTCAACGACAAAGTAGTAGGCAAATTCTAAATACATCTTATTGTATAAAGTAATGTTTGTAGTTATATTTACGTATAAATATTGTATAGATATAATCAAAATATTGAAATTGTGACATATTTATCATTAAATTTATCAAAGGCCTTCGTGGCGTAGTGGTATTGCGTGTAGTGTGTGTACAGGCTCTAGACACGATGTATGGATTTGATTCCAACTCTGGAGAGAGAATTATTTAAGAAATGTATAAATAATAAAAAAAAAATAAGAATATAGGTTATATCAGAAGTAGGATATGTCTTTCGAGAGCGGAAAGGTCAAAATATTTCTATATATATTACTAATAACTGACCGTGTGTAGTGTGTGACGGTAGGCAGAGGGAATCTGGGAATTTAGTGACAAGACTTTTCCTCTTCCCACTTTCCGCAGAATTCTTCATCCATTGCATGTTGAACTCAATGTCACGCTTTGCCTTGTAACCAGAGCGAGGAAATTAAAATATTATATATGTGATTGAACCCAGTGGGCAACGAACCTACAACCGTCGCTCTGCTTACCCTGCTATGCGCAGGATACAGCGTATAATATAAACATAAATATAAAGAAAACATTAAATCATTTTCCTTGTGACAATGTAAAGGACTTAAATATTTCCATAAATATATTTAAGATTCAAATCTACAACCATTATATTTATTCCAGAACATTCATACGACGATGATTAAATCAAATCAAAAAAATCTAAATCAGCTTCACGCTGTCTCCCGCACACAGCAGGATAGACAGAGGGAACCTAGTGTTAAGACACTCTGTTCCCTACTTTCTGCTGAATTCTGGAGGCATTGCATGTTGAGTGGCAGAACTCAACGCCGCGCTTTGCCACGACACAGAACGAAGAAAAGAAATGGAAATATAAATTTAAGTAAATATTTCATCTCCTCGAGTGGGGATCGAACACACAACCAGTCGGTTTTACGAGTCACACTTCGTGCCGCTGCGCCACGACTGACCTTTAAAATTAAGTAAGTAAATCTTTCTAAATTTAAAATTCAGTTTTATTTAAAGTTTTTAACTTTATTAATTAAGATTCCGGTCAATAATAAATGGATAAAAGTATTAAAGTAAGATAAACATCAATCTAAATATGATCGACACAAATCCACAATAAGCGTTCCGGGTAAAAGCAAATGAAACTTTTCACGAACTTTAAAATTCGCTTAAGGTTAAATCATAAATTAAGTTCAATTTTGAAAACAGCCTTTATCTCTTTGTAATAAGAGTTCACCTGAAGTTGGAGGTTTGCTATGAATATCTATGATATCGTTTCCATTATATAAACGGTTATTGAAAACATAAATATTCAGCTTCAGTACAGTGGGACTGTAAGCGCGATGGCTTTTAGTTCGATTCCGAATTATTATTTATTAATATTATCATTTCTTCGCTCTGGTACCAAGGGAAAAGCGCGGCGTTGAGTTCCATCACTCACGCAATACCTCAAGATATCGGCATTGGGTGTTGATTAGAGAATATGATTAGAGAATGGCTAACCTGCAATGTGCGGCATCAGCGTAAAGCTAAAAGAAAAAACTGTTTTATATTTACATTTAATAAAATTTATTAGAAATGTTGCAATTTAAACCTTAGTGGTATGTAAAGTAATGAGTCTATTTAATATATATATATATTTTATTCCTAGAGAACTTAGTTTCTTAGTTCTCTATTTTCTAGTTATAATTTAGTCTGATATTACGTGTCGGATGGTGAAGGCCAAGGCCGCGTTGTGGCTTAGCCGACACGTTCAACCTCTTACTGGAAAATGGGACTTAGAAATTAAACCACGATGGCTTTTTTATGCATTTATATAAAAAAATAAGAATTATTTTATATCAAATTTAACTTTTGTTAATTAATAACATCATCAGATTAAATTAATTAAAACTTGTCTCATTATAAGGGCTTATCATTACCTTCTATCAGTAATAACACACACAAAGTCTTATATACTATTTCACATTTATTTAATTTATCATTTAAACTATAAATAAATGTATTACGGTTAGACATACTTTCTTTATAATCGTATTGATTTTTAACGCTTTTTATATGGTATCATTTTTATATGACATTTTCATTTCCCGCCAATAAACTCGACCATAGATTTGGATCTTTATTTAACTCCAAGAAAAAGGGAGGGATTTTTTTTAAAAAAGTATGACTAGATTCTTTGGAAAATATCGAAAATGATTAAAAAATAATAAAATTAATAAATATAACGATATCATTTACGTAATAAAATTAGGGAGACTAATAATAATTAATTTATATAAACACTATAAACAATAATAATCACATGATAATTAGAAGTTATCAAAACATTAAACAATATTATTGTTCACAGGATTGTTCACTAGCAAATAACGCTTTATTTCACGTTTAATTGTTACAATTTTGGATATTATTCTATATTATTATTATTATTGATAGTTTTTGATTATAATTATAGAGAGGTTTTATATTAATATACTATATGGTATTATATTGTTTTTCTTAGTTTTAACTTAATGAAAAGTAACTCCGTTCATGTCTATTTTTAAAGATAAATTAAAAAGTAAATCTTTAGTTTAAGAGTTGAAGAATGTGCAATCCAGACAGAGCCGGACTAAGGCCTAGGCAACCTAGGCAAATGCCTAGGGCCCGTAGTTTTTGGGACCCGAAAATTATTTTTTATATATTTTTTCCTTTTTTCTTATAAATCGATAATTATATAGAACATATATACTATGTAATTTAAAACCTAAGTACCAAACGCAAAGTATGTGTCATGACTGAAGGGCCCGGAATTATAAAGTTGCCTAGGGCCTGTTTTAGCCTTAGTCCGCCACTAAATCCAGAGTTAATAAATATAGTATTTAGACATAGTATGACATTTTAAGATATTAAAGAGACTGTTTTGAGATTAGGTTCCCTCTAACTAAGGTAGGCAGAAGGAACCTAATCTCCTAAAGTTCCATTCCTTAGATGCGGGATACAGCGTGAAACTAATAAGAAATATGTAGTTAAAATATGACATACTGTGCTATGGAAACAAACTCATTCGAAATTGTTGAATGATGGATACGAAAATTTTGCAAAGGAGAACTTCTTTCACACAGTTGGCTCGAATATAATTTTCCAATTTTCTTCCTAATTACATTAAAGTTGGTGCCGATATAATATAAATTATTATATCGAGATGTGTTCAACTTGTTTAAACTTTTTTGAAATGTGTTGGAGTTTTTGGTGAATAAAAAACGTTTTAATATATATTTTTTATCTTTAAGCTGTAGCACATAAGGGTAAACAGAGAGAATTTAGGAACCTAGTGTTAAGATAATTTCCGCCGAATTCCGGAGGCATTCGGCAAAAGTCGCCGTCGTATTTTGTTTTTTTTTTATTTTCTCGATCTTTTATATTATAGAGCACATAGGAGACATGAAAAAATTCCAATGTTTCATTCCATTTTCCATTTTATACCAAGACTCGAGCCAATGCGTGTCGAGATTTCGTAACCTAGTATTAAGACACTCCGTTCTCCGTTTTCCATTGAATTCTGGAGGCATTGCATGTTGACTGGCGAAAATCAACGCCGCGCTTTGCCTCGACACCAGCGCTAAGAAAACGAAAATATTAAATATTTAATTTCCTGGAGTGGCAAACGAACCCACAACCTATCGCGTTTACACTCACATGCTTGTGCCCCTGCGCCAAGACTAGCCTGTAGTCTAGCCTCTAGTTTATTTTATTAAAAATTTATGAGATGAGATGCTTACAAACATTTATTCTACTTTAAAATATTACTTCTGTCTGTCACTTATCTAAGAATTGGCAGAACACCAAGGAGTTCAGGGAGATTTTTGATATATAAGTGCATATTACACAAGTTCAAGTATGTCAAATAATTTGCATTTTTTATGTAACGGACATAAGACTGGACTGTTTTATTTTCTTGTAATGCTTTTTTAATAAGAACAAAAGAAAAAATGGATACTGAAGTGGTGAAATTTTTAATGTTATGTCTGTTTAATGCCATAGTTATGTATATAGGGTTAGGCCTTAAGGACTCAGTGTTACTGGATTCCGTATTGTTAGCATAAGTTACTTATAGTGTAGTAATAGGTGTCACTGTAATTATGAATACGTCATTTGATATTGTTTCCATCATCGATTGTATTAAGTGACGGTAGTGTGCTGCGTCTTTTCCGGTGGATTTCCAATATAAGCACAAACGACACGGCACTCGTGTTCATTACGTTTTAAGATATTGTCAAGACAACTTGTCATTACAATTCATATTTCAATATTGTGACTACGAGAGTATATGTGTATATAACAAGTGTAAATAAATTTATTGTAAAAGCTGGATTTTGTATCTGATTTGTTGGTTCGCCTAACAGTATTCTTCTTTCCGCCCAAATTCGAGACACTACGTTCTAAAAGACGTAACTCGATGCTACACTTAGCCTACCAGAACAAGGAAATAAAAAGAATTCAACCTATGAGTGGGAATCGAATCCATAATCTCTGCGTTTGCAGGCAGATATTACACCACGATGGCAACACTAAGTTTATATATCAACTAACTTCTCTCGATTAAAATCATTGTTGAATTAAGTTGGAGGCCAGTCGTGGCGCAGGGACACAAAGAGTGACTGTAAAACCGACTAGTTGTGGGTTCGATGCCCACTCGAGGAGATGAAATATTTACTTAAATTTATATTTCCTTTTCTTCGCTCTGGTGTCGAGGTAAAGCGCGGCATTGAGTTCTGCCACTCCACACGCAATGCCTCCAAAATTCGGCAGAAAGTGGGGAACGGAGTGTCTTAACACTAGGTTCTCTCTGCCTACCCTGCTGTGTGCGGGATACAGCGTAAGCTGATTTATATTTTTATTTCTACGCTCTGGTGTCGAGGCAAAGGGCGGCAGGCAAGGCTCCAGAATTCGGCGGAAAGTGGAGAACGGAGTGTCTTATCACTAGGTTCCCTCTGCCTACCCTGCAGTGGGTAGGATACACAGTGAAGCTATATTAACCTAAATTCCTTCTGTAGTTTTCTTACAACTTGCACATATAATATTATTAGGATGTTTACCCTTAAATTGCCTACATATATATAAATGAATATAAGTAGCTTAATCGTTGTTATTTGGCTGTTATTATTTAAATGTTTTAATCTCGAGTATCGCTGGCAAGTCGTTCAAGATTGCACTTGCACTTGGGTTGATTTTCATTGCTTAAATTCAAGATGACCGATAAATTTGTGTGGTGTAAATAAATAAAGCAATCAAAATTTTAAGACTTACTAATCTATTAATAATCAGCTTCACGTTGTATCCCGCACACAGCAGGGTAGGCAGAGGGAACCTAGTGTTAAGACACTCCGTTCCCCACTAATATATAAAATTTTAAGTTATTTAAGCTTTTTGTAATAACCAAACAATTTAATAAAATCGTTCTTACATGTAAAAACATATAAAAAACGATTTTATTAAATTGTCTTTTTCAAAAATTAAGTGTCCCGACCGGATAGACATAGTCCAGCTTTTTGTGGATTATTTATTCCACGTACTGTGAGAAATATTTTGTATTTAGTTACTAATAATTTCATAGAAATATAAATAAGTATAAAAAAAAAATTCGTAAGTTACGTATAATTATTCTGAAGACTTGACTGCCTTAGTCTAGTTACCTATAAGGTAAATCAAAACAATATTGTTAAATATAGTCACGTTTTTCCATTAAAAAATATTTTATATTGATATTTATCACTATTGAAAACTTTATTTACAACTCAAATAAATGGAAAAATTATAAATTAAATCTCCATATTTTTTTGTCCCGTTTTTTGCGGAAGAATCCTTGAAACACTTCAAAATCCCGCTTTTCACTAGAAGAAAATCTGGCAACGCTTGTTGTGACACTCTGTTCTGTGGCGACATTCAACACCGGGCAAAAAAATATAAATATTAATAAATAATAATTCATTCCCCGTGTGGGAATCGAACGCACCATCGTCGCGTTACAGTCACATACTTGTGTTATGACGGCCTCAAGAACAAATTGTTAATAAAGAAAAATATTTTATTTCGGGTACTCATTCTATTATTTACTAGATTTCACGCGACTTCATATCATTAAATTACTGTTAATGAAGTAAATGAAATAAGAAAATACAATACATATGTATAGATACCTGTTCGAACTACAAGTTTTTATATACGCTAGTATCACATTTATACACTATTTTTTAATAAGTTTTTTTTTAACTTTTGCTTACATTTTTTTAAATATATTATACACAAGTAACGAAGTAACAAACAAATTCATTCAAACATTTAATATATTAAGATTTCGCTAGAAAATTTCGCTTTCTCTTATAATTTGTACCATATTAAATGTTCGTTAAACAGGTCAAGTACATTCTTGGTGCACTTTCTGTGCAGTCGAAATTGGAAACAACTAAATAAGCACCGGCTCTTACATTTACAAGCGTTTTGGAGTCCGCAATTTTGTTCTTTTAGAACATCTGGCTGCAACTTGAAAAGTTAATTATTAAAATTAGCTATCAGATAAAAGGGTTTTCGTTGTATATTGTTTGGGAATTAAATTTTTTGCTTATACGTTTAGGTATAATCTTTTTTTTTAGTTCCGTGCTGTATCCCGTGCATAGCAGGCTAAGTGCTGGATACGCATACGACTCCGTATGTAGGTAGAGGGAACCTAGTGTTAAGTCACTCCGTTCCCCATTAAGACACTACAGTTTCTCACTTTCCGCCGAATTCTTGATTCATTGCGTGTTGAGTGGCGAAAGTCAACGCCGCGCTTTGCCACGTTATCAGAGCGAGGAAATGATAATATAAAATATTTATTTCCCACGAGTGGGAACACATATTATGTATTTAATGGAACCTACAATCGTTGCGTAAGCAGTCGCAGGCTTGTGCCCCTCCGCCACAACGGCCTCAACATAATTATATTTTTATCGATATACGAGTATCAACATGCACTGTCTCGAAATCCGACAGGAAACGGAGAATGGAGTGAGTGTGATGAGATTTGGACAGTAATATATAAGAAGATAAAGTGTCAAAATAAGTAGAAAAAGTGTAGAGAGTTAAAAAAATATTTATATCAGCAAGTTATTAAGATGTGGCATTTAGTTATCTTCAAAGACGTGGAATAGGCAGAATGATTCACGTCTTTCTCCACTTACAATTGTGTGTTCCAACACATTCGATGCCACGTTTTTTACAAAGAAAATTCTAAAATATAATCATATCTTTGAAAAGGAATCTATTGTGAACTATTGTGTTCAGTCAAGAACGTATAAACAGCACAGAACTGGCTTTATTCTATATCTGCATATTTAAGAAGTCCTTAGTTGTATTTACAACTAGCGATCCACGAGCTGCTTCGTCCGCCTAAATTTATTATTATAATATAACCAAATTATACAAAAACTTTACATAAATTGTAGCGTTTGTACTTTTCTGATGTATTAGTTATATTATTGTAGGGTTTCATATAAATCCATTCTGTACTTTTTGCTTTAAAGTGGAACAAACAGCAATCCCCACAAATTTTCACATCATGATTTAAGTACTGAGTTAATGCTATTTTCCAACAAAAAGTTAGTAGCGTCAAGATAAAAATATATTTATTTATATTTATCGTATTTATTATTTTGATATATAATTCTATATCACTATAAAGTTTCATCTAAATGCGTTCAGTAGTTTTTCCGTGAAATATCAATCTTTACAAACTTATAATTTAATTTAGTAGGACTGACTTGTTGATACTTTCTAACAAAAAGGCGGTACCGTCAAGATAAAAATGTATGTATTTACATTTAATATAGTAAAAGCTGACCCTTCTTTATTAGTAAAAAAAGCTTTTTACGTATTTCTAGGACATATCAGTGTATACAAAATAAACACTTCACCTGCATAAACCTTTTAGTTAGAGGAAGTGTCAGTCCACTACCACTTAGAAAATGGATGTCCTGTTTCCGTTTCCGTCTGGCGTATCAAAAGGAGCATTCAACCTCTTTGCAAATATTTATAATGTATAGTCAACAATCAAAGACGATTTGGATATTTGGATTTAATGGTTGTTTAAGTATTTAGGTTTTTGAAGTACTATTAGTGATGTTATAATTTTTTTTTGTTTTGTACTTTTTTTTCTTTTACATTCAGACACGTTTTTCTATACTTTGCTTTTTACCAACACGCAACACAATGTTGCTAGCCTAAAATTATTCTAAATACGTTTTTAATATATAATTTCAACATAATCCATCGCGCCACGACGCAGGTACGAGTATGTCACTGTGAACGTGACGGGAGGATTCGATTTCCACTTAAGGCAAAGGTTTTTTTTCATTTAAAAAAAAAAGAAGTTGAGGCTAGTCGTGGCGCAGGGGCACAAAGTGTGACTGTAAAACCGACTGGTGGTGGGTTCGATCCCCACTCGAGGAGATGAAATATCTACTTAATTTTATATTTCCATTTCTTCGCTCTGGTGTCGAGGACAAGCGCGGCGTTGAGTTCTGCCATTCAACACGCAATGCCTCCTGAATTCGGCAGAAAGTAGGGAACGTAGTGTCTTAACAACATTTTCTTGCTTTGATATTTGTACTAATACGCGGCGTTGATTTCCGCCACTTATTTATATAAGAAAACGAATATTTTTACTTTAGGCGTACTGGTCACCTGGTGGTAAGTGATCACCGCCACCCACGACCTTGTGTATCATCAGAGGAGCTACAGGTGTTGCCGGCCTTTAAGGTGGATATAGACGCGTTTAGACACTGCCGCAGGTAGGCCAATTCACAGTTGCGTGGCGTGTGGAAGGAAGTTCCTACGAAACCGCTCTGTAGTGGAATGCCACGTATCCAGGTGGTGTGGATTATATTTGAGTTACCTTGAATACTTTAGTGTAATGTGTTTTACACAACTCTTAGTAAAATACTCATTTTTCTTTCCTAAGGGTGGATTAACACTTTAAAAAATGTTAAAAACTCTTAATAATTTTAAATTGACTACTTGTGTGTTCTTTTTGACTTCACATTATATCTTGCACATATCAGGGTAGGCTGAGGAAATCTAGTGTTTCTCTTCTCTTCGTTTCTATCTTCCATTTCCCACTTTCTTCAGAATTCTGTGTTGAGTAGCGAAACTCAATGCTTTGCCTTATTAAGACTAAGAAAATGAAAATATTAAATATTACATTTCTGTGATCGGGAATAGAAGCTAAAACCGTCACCTCTCAGTACAAAAGTAATCGTGTAGACAAAATGATATTCAAAATGATCACTATTCAATATTTCTCGTAAGCACCTTTAATTCTAGACCCGAGGGAGTTACTTTAGAATACTACCCGACTTTTCAAATAAACGAGTGAAATAAATAATAGCAACATCCAACGCGAATTTCCTTGGGAGAAGCGAAAATAAATTGACAATTGAAAAAGTGGACTGCGATTTCTTCGCACTTATACCAAGAGTACCAAGTAGTTGTAGCTTGACCATTTCATAGGAAAATCGTCTTTAAATTTTAAGCGCGAAGGGTTAAAATTCTATTCAATTTTACTTCTGGACTGGGCTCAAATGTATTGAATAGGATCGCTTTTAAGATTCATCGTGAGAAATGGCAGTATCTCGAAGCGTGTACGTACGTTATTCCTTTTGTTTTGTGTTGGTTTATTTGACTAAATTGGTCACTGCTCGGTGTGAATAAGCTGATAGGTTCCAAGAGCAGAGAGCAGTTATACGTATTTTCTGCCATGGTAGAGAAGGCAGAGGGTACGTAAGACATTCTGTTCCGTGGCGTACCTTTTAATATTTCACCCAAAGTCCATACAACGTAAAAACCTGTTTTCTCATATGGGCTCTACGTTTCTTCGTATTTCTCTTAAGTTCTGCCACTCAACACGCAATGCCTCCAGAAATTGGCAGAAAGTGGGGAATGGAGTGCCTTAACGCTAGGTTCCCTCTGCCTACCCTGCTGTGTGCGGGATGCAGCGTGAAGGTGATTATAATTATTATTTAATAATGAATTTGATATGTTTTTTATTAAAAGGCAGAAAGAGTTAGCCTCTATGATAGCACAGTGAACATTTTTGGACTGTAAATGCGATGATTGTAGGTTGGATGCCCGCGTCGGGAAATTGTGTTTTCCGCTTTTGTATAATTAAAATTAGGAATATAAATTTAATAAATAATTAGATTGCGAATAGTTTAGGCACAGCGGGATGGGAATCCGTGCTTTTTAGATAATATCCAAGCGGTATTCAAGTTTTATTGTTTGCGACTTTCTTGTTACAAAGTGGATATTTTTTAATATTAATTTATTTAGCAATTTTAAGTTTTAAAGAATAATTAACAATTGATATGTTACGCGCCTATAATTTCAAGGACCCTATAATTTTTCATTCCGATAGAGAAGCAGCAGCGTTGAGTTCCGCCACTCAATGTGAAATGTCTCGAAAAATTAAATGGAAAGTTGGGAACGGAACATCTTAAGACTAAGTTCCCTCTGCCTCCTGCTATATATGGAATTCAGCGTGACGCGCGATATAGGTACATATATAATTTAATGATAAAATCCTATAAATAAAACCCTAAAATGTATTTAAATCTTTCAATACAATTACATTTTTATCTAACGCAAAAAATACTTTTAATCATTTGGTTAAGAACTTTCTAGTTTCACTTTGAAAGAGATCCTATTAACTGCGTCTAGCGAAGCCTTCTCTCTGACGTTGGCCGGATGTTCTTTTATAATGTCGCTTACACACTTTAATCTTTACAATCGAAGTGTTTCTATTACGTAAATTTTGTTTAACTTTACATTGTATCCCGCAATTAGCAGGGTAGGCATAGCTTACCTAGTGTTAAATCACTCTGTTCCCCCATTGTAAGTTGAATTTTCGAGTCATTGCATGTTGAGTGGCGGAATTCAACGCCGCACTTTTGTTTCAATACCAGAGTGAAGAAAATGAAAATACTAATAAATAATAATTGTTTCCCCCGAGTGGGATTCGAACGCACAGCAATCGCGTTACAGTCACACGCTTGTGGGGCACAATGGCCTCTTTATTGTGATATTTTTTTATTACATTTTTTTATTATTAAAAATAGGTCTAATGCTGTCGTAGCACAGCGGCGTAGCATCTCTATATCTTATAAATCTAATTATAAATGTAACGGTTATGGTTTCCTACAACGGAGAATTAATTATTTCCAATTTCTCGCTCTGGTAACGCTTTTCCATATTATGCGGCCGGTATTAAGTTCCGCTACTTAACACACCAATGTCTCAAAAAATATCGAAAAGTGGAGAACAAAGTGTCTTACTCCAAGTTACCTCTGTACGAGTATATCCTCTTGTATATGGAAGGCGGCGTGAATTTAAAAAAATAGAAAAAAAAAATTAATAGTTTCTTATGTATTTTTAAGTTTTCTTTAGTTTAGAGGATATTATTGATCATCTATCTTTATATGTATGGACCTGTCCACTTGACAATTTACCCTGCACGGTACACAAACCTGCGTTCAATATAGATATTATAAATGCAAAAATAAAAAGAAAAGACACTTTTGTATTTAAAATATTCACCATTTCCTCGGCTATATAATAGAGGGACGGTCTTACCTTTCGTTCAAATATCAAAGAGATTGAGAGCCTTTGATAAAAAAAGGTTCGACTTTATACAATCTAAAGCGATTTCTAGCGGTTTCCAATTCCTCGGTTAAAACTGTGACTCTTAGTGTAATAAGATATTTTAATATTAGTTTTATATTTGAAACCGTTACTGCATAGTTGGTAAGTATGACCAGGACCAGGAGGACCAGGTCGTAAATTAAAATTTTGATTTCTAAAGCAATCTCTAAAATTTATGAGATATAGGAAATTGTCACAGGATTTTCCGCATACAGTAGGGTGGATAGAGGACACCTAGTGTTAGGACACTCCTTGTTGTGTCTTGTGACGAAATCCAATTTCGAACTGTATTTATCAGAACGGGAAAATAAAATAATCGAGCGAACAAACTGTTTTCAATTCCCCATATTAGTTACATAAAACTTAGGCTGGAAACTTAGGCGGAGTGTGTTGACATTAGGCGTATACGGGATAAAGTGTTTACTGAAATAATAAATTAATTATATAAACCACAAACTTATATTTTCTCTGCTTCACGCATATCTAATCACGCTATATCTCGCAGACATATAATAGGGTAAGCAGAGGGAACTCAATGTTCTCTCTGCCTACTCTTTTATCTACAAGCTACAAATAATCTTTTTTTAAAATTATTATTTATTTGTATTGAAGGTTTATACCAAGTAGAATATTCACCTCTGTATAAAATAATTAAAATCAGGAAATGTGTGGAGAGACTCTTTAAAAAGCAAACAAAATATTCCTAAAAAAAAAATATTCAATAAACAATAGATTTGGTGACCAAAAATTATACAAAAATGACAAACTTCCATTTTTATTAAAAACCAGTAAAAGATATCAGAGCGGTACACGAATTCCCCTAAGAGTTCTAAATCATTAGGCACGTAATGGTGGCCCCTAAATGTCAGTATATCGACGTAATCTTCGGTATTGGTACCGGCTTACATTAAGTCCTTGATATTTAACTGATGATACAAAATGGATAGAAAAAATTAAATATATATATTTTGTGGCTATTACAATATATAAATTTATAGATCGTGTGACGATCTGACGACGGCTGTGTGTTCGATTCCCACTCGGGTGAGTGAATTATTTATTATTTATTAATATTTTCATTTCTTGGTCTGGTAACAAGGCAAACTGCGGCGATAAGTTCCGCCGCTCAACAAAAACGTAATGCCCCGAAAATTCGGTGAAAAGTGGGGAACGGAGTGTCTTAACACTAGTTTCCCACTGCCTACTCTGCTGTGTGCGGGATACAGCGTGAAGCTGCAAAAAAATAGACCATATGAGCTTTATCTTGTTTTTAAGCGTTAACAGCTTCCGATTTCTCACACTTACATTTGTGGTTATAGATCTTTTTTTTTTCAGTTTCACTCTATTTCCCACATATAGACTGAACCTAGTGTTAAGACACAATGATCCCCACTGACTGCCCGATTTGCGAGACATCCAATTGCGTGGATTGGAGAACTAATGTCGCGCTTTGACTTGCTACCATAACGAAGAAATGTAAATAATTTGTTCCCCCGAGTGGGAACTGAACCTAAAACCTTAACGTTTACAGTAAGGCACTGTACCACTGCGCCATAGAAGCGTCCTTCAGCTAACAGTGTAATTAAAAAAAAAGGCAGCTGATAAAACTTTTTGGGTACTTCTTTATTTTTAAAAATCATTGCTTTGATATTAAAATACGAATGCAGAAAATTTATATTGAAAATTGAATTAAGAATTTTGAGGATAATGAGAATTGTAATATTTTGTGAAGCCACAATTTTCTCAATCTAAATCTAATCTAATCTAATCAGCTTCACGCTGTATCCCGCACACAGCAGGGTAGGCAGAGGGAACTTAGTGCTACAAGACAATGCTCAATCTACGTCACTTATCGTTTTTGTATTTCAATAGCCTCTCGGATCATTGTAGGAATATATCTGTTTTCCTTAGCGAGGATTTGGAGTTTACCAAACCTGATATAATGGCTAGGTTTATCCACAATATGCTCTCACACAGTTGACTTCGATATAATATACATGTCCGTTTTTGATATCGGAGATGTGTTCCTTTACCCTAACACCGATGCTTCTCTTTGTTTGACCGATGTATGATAAGCCACAGTCACACTCTAGTTTGTATACACCTGCATTCTGTAAAGGAATATTGCTTTTCACTGGTCTCAAGAATTGATTCATTCTCTTGTTAGGCTTGAAAATAGTTTTAACTTACTTCTTAAGATATTGCCAATTCTGTCTGTAACGCCCTTCACATATGGTAGAAGTGCCAGCTGCCTCTCGTGTGGGTGGCTTGTTGGTCTTCTGACGGCGGGAAACTGGCAGCTTATTCTGATGCAGGGCATTCTTCACCTGTTAAAGTTCGTCCTTTAGGTGTTCAGCGTCGCAGAGGAGGATGGAGGATGAAAGGATGGATCTCTGAAACAAAGATTTGCCACTGTTAGATAAATGTGTAGGTGGTGAGATTTACCATTGAGGTATCTATTGGTGGGCGTGGATTTTCTGTAGACTGTGTGGCCTATTGTACCATTAGGATTTCTTATGACTAAAACATCGGGGAAAGCTAAGGATTTATTTACCTGAAGTATATTTGAGGCCAGTCGTGGCGCAGCGGCACGAGGTGCGACTGTAAAATTGACTGGCTGTGGGTTCGATCTCCACTCGAGGAGATGAAATATTTACTTAAATTTATATTTCCATTTCTTCGCTCTGGTGTCGAGGTTAAGCGCGGCGTTGAGTTCTGCCACTCAACACGCAATGCCTCCAGAATTCGGCAGAAAGTGGGGAACAGAGTGTCTTAACACTAGGTTCCCTCTGCCTACCCTGCTGTATGCGGGATACAGCGTGAAGCTGATTTATTTATTTTAAATATATTTGTTTCGAGGTAGTTACTAATTTAGAAATTTTAACTAAATTTCAAGGTCATTATTTTCATATGTATTTAATTTTATTTTTACTAATACACTAAGGCCAGTCGTGGCGCATTGGTTTAAGAGTGTGATTGTAAATACGACAGGTAGTAGATTCGATTCCCAGCCAAGGAAATTTATTATTCAATATTTTCATTTCTTCGCTAGTGTTGACTTCCGCCATTCAAATCACAATGGAAGCGGAGTGTTTTAACATTTGTCTCCCTTTGTCTATTCTGCTACATGCGTTTACAACGTAAAGCTGAAAATATTGTATAGTCCTGTAGTTTAGAGTTAATTGTGCTTTAATTTAGCAGGATAAGTTATGAACACCATTTTTTTACCTGTACATATATCAATATAAATTTCTATGAACGTCAACTTAAACAGAGTGATGTACGTGAAATAATGTAGAGAAAATAATTCAGAAGTCTATCTTATCTGAGAGCTGAGTTGAGAAAAATGTATCAAAATGTTGACTTAAACGATGATTTTAGGAATGATTTATTATTTATGGTAATACAAGAAATATTTACACTACTTTTATTTTAGTCTTCTTCAAAAAAATCTTTCATCTCAGAGCTGTGCATGTAATGTCTTTAAAGGGAATAGTGGAGAAAGTATGGAAATAATTTATATTTTTGTATATATAGACCAAATTACTTGTTCTAGAAAGTTGAATTTGGCTGTAAAAGAGAATTCCTCGAAATTCCTAAGAGAATGGGAAAAAACGAAATATTCCCTTTTACGTCCTAAGCATGCCTACTAAAATAACCTTCAGGCGACTAATCAAATAAAATGACTCTAATATTTAGATAAAAAATATGGAAAAGTAAAAACATACTAAAGTAGCAAACGTAAGTTAATCATAATATCAGATCGTATATATGACAGGGCTCGAAGGAATTTCTCTATACGATATAACCTAGTTAGAACTAGAAGTAAAAAGCCAACGTAGCTTTTAGATCATGTTAAAACGTGAGATGAAATCTTTCTATGTTTTCTCATAACCTGTTTTGGCTCGAGGCCTGATTACAAAGTTTGTTTTGTTTATGAAGCCTAGCTTATTGCCTTTACGTGGGCCTTAATATTTATTCTATAATAGAAATTGTTAATTGTAACATAATTTATTTCTTTTTAGAGATCTACAAATTTAGTAGTGTCTTCGCTTTCCGCTTCCCGCACGAACTAAATGTTGAGTGGTGAAACTTATCACTGGAAGTCATTTGTCTTACTAGAATGGGAAAAAATGTAACGAAAAATTTTAATATATCATCTCACCGATAAGAAACGAACTCATAACCTTATCCTTAAATGATCATAATTTCATTTTTAATAAAAGGTATTAAGATGAAAAGCTATATAATATATATTTTAGCTTCACGCTGTATTCCGCATATAGTAGGTGAATTCTTAACGCGTTGGTGGCGGTAACGGGTGAGATCGTTACCAGAACGAAAAAATGAAAATATCAAATATTACATTCCCTCGAGTGGAAATCGAACCCACAAATGTCACGTTTCAAGGCGCACGCGTGTGGCCATGCGCAAGGGTATCTAAATAATTTTCTAGATTTTTAATTACAGAGTTTTGTTAGAGCCATATATCAATGTCTCGGGAGATGGATTCATCTGAACGTGATACGTCTACTTCTAATTTGTGAAGAGCGATTGTAAATTAGATTAAATAACCTGATTATTTAAATAAAGCTCAAAGTGTTAAATGTTTAAAAAATATATTTTTTTAAATGAGTTAACAATGGAATCAAAGGGATTGTATATAAATGACTTAAAGATGAAATCAAAGGTATTGTATAAGATTGGCGTGTCTGTTTATGTGTTTATCAGTATGTGGCATCGTAGCTCCCAAACGTATGAACCGATTTACTTTAGTTTTTTTTTGTTTGAAAGTTGACTTAATCGAGAATATTCTTAGATCGGAAGAAACATAATAAAAAAAAATAATCAGCCGTTTAATGATTATCAGCTTTACTCTGATAGTTTTTTTATATATTGAAACTTTTTGTGATGGGGTTTTTGAATTATTTTATATTTATACAGTACTGTGGAAAAAATGAAAAGTATAGAATCAAATATCATGTATCAGTTTCATAAGATAACTTTATAATAAACATATAAATTAACATCGTTGTTCTTCAAAGTCGAGGTGTAAGTTTAAAAATACAACGAGTAAGGCAGATTTTAGTTTAAATTTAAAGCGATTTTTACGTACGAAAATAAGAGTATATGAATTCACGCATAAAAAGATTAAAAAATATATTACATAACAGACAGACGGAGATTTAGCTTTAATTTTGATTGGTTTGGTTTCTTATAATATGGCGTTCCGAGCGTGCCAGTTGAGCACAAAATCACCTCGCCAATGTCACGTTGAATGGAGAACACACGAAAGAGGTTTAATTTTAATTATATGATCTTTTAAAATATTTTATTTTGTCGATATAATGATAAGAAGGTAAAAATTTAAACTTACAACTACAAATGACTTTATGAAGGTTTCATAAATAGTTGGATAGTTATGATTGAATGATTTTTTAACTTTTGCGCTGTACCTATTCCCCAAAACAGGGTAGGTAGACCTACCCTGAACGACGAACGACCTAGAGTTAAGACACTTTCGTTGCCAATTTTTCGTTGAATTCTCGAAACACTGTGTGTTAAGTGGCAGAGTGAACCAGAGCGAAGAAATGGAATTATTAAATATTTCATTCCCCCGAGTGGGAATCGAACTGTTTACAGTTCTACACACTTGTACGCGCGCCGCGACGGCTTCCACAATTCGAATTATTAAATATTTGTTTAAGGTATTTAAAAGCTTTATGTGACAGTGTTAGCGCTAGGAAAGAAAATAAATAAAAAAAAAAATATTTAAAAGTTGTTATTGGTTATTTCAAATACCTGCCTGTATGAAATAACCACAATTTTTCACCGTTAAATGAATACTGGCAGGATAAAAGGTATTAATTAATTAAATAATAATATATATAACATTTAAAATTAAACTGAGCGTTTTCCACAATAAATTTAATTACTAGTCGTCTTTCTGCCATTTAAATAAATAATCAATCAACCATTTGCTCCTGGCTGATATGTGACTGTCAGCTTCACGCTGTATCCCGCACATAGCAGGGTAGGGAGAGTGTCTAGTGTTATGACACTCCATTACCGACTTCGGAATTTTTCGAGGCGTTGCGTGTTGAGTGGCGGGTTCGGGCATGTATTCGTAGCAAAAACCGTCGAAAGTGATATTGATAATAGGCACAGAAAGCTGTGAGCGATAAGTGAAAAGTGAGCGATGTGAGCGAAAAGTGTGCGATGTGAGCGAAAAGTGAGCGATCCACATTCATAAATTCTCCGGAAGCTCTTTTTGGCTGAACTTAATTCCAGACAAAAATTAAAATAATTCAGTGCACCGAAAGGAAATCGAACCCATGTTTATCGTGTTTCTAGTCAGACGGTCATATAAACGTAAGTTAAAAAAAAAGATAAATTTCATGTTAGAACGCATTTTGAAACAAATTTAATACGAAACTAACATATTGAATGAATACAAAATATCCACATATTTCACAGTTCAAAAACAGATGCTAAAATATTTATTTTACTTCCATATTTTTTGCTCGTTTCCTTTTCAAATAGCTTCAAAACTTCGACTTTGGAACGTTTTACTTACTTTGTTTATATTTGCGGGTAAATTCTTTTTTTATATAGATTTTTTTAGATTGAAAATGCTCAGTTTTTGTCTGTAACGATCATAAAGTTGAATGTTTGAATCTGTTTGTTCTTTAAATCTTTTGAATAAGATATTTGCTCTATTGCGGCGGGAGTCGCCTTGGACTCGGATTTTACGGTTCTAAATAATATAATACGATTTAAATTGCTTTTTCAGCTATGGCGGAGTGATAACATTTTAGAATTAAAGTGTGAGTTCAAATATAGAAGATATTTACATATTTATGAATGTCGTACGAATGTAAAGGCCGTCATTGTTCAGTGGGACAACGTCTGATTGCAAAACGCGAAGATGGTGGGTTCGACTCCTACTCGAGAGAATGATTTTTTTTTTTTTTTTTTTCTTCACGCTGTATCCCGCACACAGCAGGGTAGGCAGAGGGAACCTAGTGTTAAGACACTCCGTTCCCCACTTTCTGCCGAATTCTGGAGGCATTGCGTGTTGAGTGGCAGAACTCAACGCCGCGCTTAACCTCGACACCAGAGCGAAGGAAATGGAAATATAAATTTAAGTAAATATTTCATCTCCTCGAGTGGGGATCGAACCCACAACCGGTCGATTTTGCAGTCACACCTCGTGCCTCTGCGCCACGACCGGCCTCATGATTATATTTAATTTATTTGTTTCCCCGTTCTGGTAAACAAGTCTCGCCACGCAATGTTTAGAGATTAGGCAGCAGGTGGAGGACGGAGTGTTTCAACACTATGTTTCATTGGCTTACCCTGCAATATGCGGAGTACAGCGTGAAGCTAATTAAATACTTTATAAAATCAAAACTAAAATTAGCTTCATGCTGTATTCTACACACAGCATGAGAGGCAGGGAACCTAATGTTAAGGCAGGGAACATAATGTCAGGCACTTCGTTCCCCACTTTCCGCCGAATTCTGGAGGCATTGCGTGTTGAGTGGCGGAACTTAACGCCGCGCTTTGCATCGACACTAGAGCGAAAAAACCAGCCAGTCACACAGTCAGTCGATTTTACAGTCACTCTTTGAGCCCCTGCGCCACGACTGGCCTCTTACTTTATTAACAGTACAAAATTACTATAAACATTGAAAACACATTCTTATATAGAATATAAAAGAACATAATAATTCCTAGCTTTTTGAGTTCGCTTAGTAAAACACAGTTTAATAAGAAGTGCATGTGAAATTTGCATAGTATTTTTATGCAAAGGAAAAATAACGCCAAAAGCGTTGAATAGATCGTAGCGCACTTGCGCCGTCTGGTATTTTTAGCGGTACAAAAGCTAGACCAGAGCGAAAATGTGATGAATATTAACTTGTTTAGCTTTCTATTTCCTATGTTTTTTTTAATTAGTAAGCTAAATGTTGTGGCAAGCTTCTCCATTCTTCTATCCTAGTAAAAAAAAATATTTTTGTGTATTGTAAATATTTATAGCAATACAGTTGGGTAGGCACGGTAGGTAGAGAGTAGCTAGTGTCTAAGAACGGGAAGGTGAGAACGGAGTGTCCACTGAATTGGAAACGTTACGTGTTGAGTGGCGGTATTCAACGCCGCGTTTATAACAGCGCGCTTAAAACGGACAGCGGGGTCTTAGTTAATATGGTCCCAGTAAAACTCTATTACTAAGATTCCGTTGTCCTACCATGCGTCTGTCTGTCCGTATGTTAACATGCTATATATCATGAACCGTGATGATAGTTGGACAGTTAAAAACTTCACAGATGATGTATTTTTTTGTTCGTTTTATATATAATACGGAACCCTTCGTTTGCGAGTCTGATTTGGACTTGGCCATTTTTTTTTCTGAGTACGAGGAAGTGAAAATAATTCATTTCTCAAATATTTATATATATTGTGAGAGTTTTCATACGAGTATATTTGTCTGGACTGGAAATTGAATCTGCTATCTTTTAAAAACGCATCTTTTTTCGCATTATGTTATATCGTTTAGAGCTCTCTAATGGTTAATTTCAAATCCAGTTAGCTTAAACCACAAATGCCTATTAATTACACAGGTTAGTCAGTACTAATTAATGCAGGAATAGGTATTTCCTAGTAATATTGCGAAAAGGAGTTAATTTAATATACGTATATTATTTACGTGCAATTTATATATTTTTTAACTACATGCTGTAATATATATTTAGCAGAGTAGTGTCAGAACTCACCGTTCACCACTTTTCATCTAAATTTGAGATACTCTGTGTAAGGCGGAGAAATATATAAATATTTTATATTTTAAGTTGACAGTAGATATTACATTTATTATCCTATATCTTATCTTTTTTATAATAGATAGTTAACGAGAAAAAATACAGAATATGTATTGTAGAAATAGTTATAATATATTTATTTTATAATTTCATTTTAATGTTTCTTATTTATGTAAAAATTTCTGAATTAAATGAACCATCGCTCTAATTTCACTTTTTTACGTATTTATATTGCTTCATGGAACCCACAGTTTTTTTCTCTATATTATCGTTTTTTTTTCTAGCTTACCGCTGTATCCCGGATATAGCAATGTAGGCAGAGGGAACCTTGCAACCATGCCCATAGGCATATCATGCCCATTTAGATACTTCCGTTCCGCACTTTTCGCCGAATTCTGGAGTCATAGCATGTTGAGTAGCGGATCAACGCTGCGCTATACCTCGTCCCACTCGAGTGAGAATCGATCCCACAAGCTGTTACGTTTACAGTCGCACGCTTATGTATTAAATATGTTATAATTGTGTATGTATATACAATGTCATCAATTAAAAAAAGCATATTCATTAAAATAGTAAAAAAATATGAAAACATAAAAGCAATTTCTGCGGAGAATTGTTTCATTTTCCCATATGAGTATATACACAAAATTACATATTTCATGGAAGTGAACTGTGTATTTTACATGCATGAAAAGCATGTTTTTAATTTGTTTGCTTAATACTATAGTTCAGTGGTTATTTATTTAGGTGATGGGCGCACTCGTAGGCTTAATGTTACCTTTTAAAGAAATATTTTCAATAGAGGCCAGTCGTGGCGCAGCGGCACAAAGTGTGACTGTAAATAGGCTGGTTGTGTTTTCGACCCCCACTCGAGGAGATGAAATAGTGTAGCACATTATCAAATAAAGTGACACTAAAACGCAGAGAAACAGAGAGAGAGAGAGAGAGAGAGAGAGTGGGGTGTCTTAAAAGTTACTAGGTAAAATATATTTAAAGATATTTTTATTATAAAATTTTTGGTTTTTAGGACTATAGCACATAGCTCTTAATCTTTGGTAGCTATTGTCCTTGACCAGGTGGTTCTTTAACGGTCGGTCTCAATAACTTATATGTGTTAGACGTTTGTATATATAATATGAAATTTGACATATAAATATATTGTATGTCTGTATACAATAAATGGAACAGATTGTAAAAGATAGATAAATGCAAAAGGCAAAGAAATATGGTTTTACATATAAAAAAAAAAGTATTTTTTACTACAAACTCTTAAGAAAAACGCTTCTTTTCTTTCACTTGGAAGGTACCACAGCAAGGACACGTCTCCAGCTTCCGTAGCACCTCATTATATGTCGTGTCGCGGCAAGATTTGAAAACTTTAACGCAGAGTGCACTTTTTTTCATTTTTGCGGCTTATACGTACACTGTCCAATAAGGAGCGCATTTCCGTCTGAAATTTTCGTGTAAAATAGGAACTGACGCCTTTGTTTTCTTAATAGACCCGTTGCGTTGAAGCCTGGCTCGTTCCGGGCTATTTATTTGTTCAGAATTATTATTTTCACGTTCACAGAATATTTTTAAAATTAATTTTTCTACTCGTATATGAAATTGGTTTTCACTTTAAGATGTTTTATGCGTTATTGCATATTGGTATACAGATTAATAAATCTGTTTTATTTGTCTAACCAAATGTAATTATATATTTTTTTAATAATATTACTTCCCTCTAGAAGGATTTAAATCTAAAACTAACGCAATTTCGAGGCCAGTCGCGGTGCAGGGGCACAAAGTGTGATTGTAAACGCGACTGGATGTGGGTTCGATCCCCACTCGAAGAAATGAAATGTTCATTTAAATTTATATTTCCATTTCTTCGCTCTTGTGTCGGGGTTGACATTATACCTCCAGAATTCGGCAGAAAGTGTTCCCTCTGCCTACTGTGCTGTGATACAGCGTGAAACTGATTAATGCAATTTAGAACAACGAATGAAATAAATAACTTAAATTTAAAACTACTAGTTTAATTAAAAATCTTTACTCAAATTCTGCAAAAGTTTGACGGAAACTGGGGAACGGAAGTGTACCCAAATGTTCCCAGGTTCCCTCTGCGTACCTTGCTACATGCGGGATACAGCGTAAAGCTAAAAATGATAATATAAAGATAATGTAAATGAAAACAGAAATAGAATAAATAGATATATTTCAAGGCTTGGCCATATTCAGTATATTAGATTTAGACCGCCAGCTAACTACGATGTACTATCATCTAAACTATCTAAATTTCGTCTAAATCTGCTGGGGATAATTTATTTAGTGTTTAAAGATATTTATTTCTCAACAAAGACTTTATAGTCACTTACATGAGATTTATATAATTAATGTTTACAAATTTAAGATTTAAAAATCAGTCTTAATACTTGCAAAATGTTCTTCATTCTTGTGTCTTCTTGCTTCACTTAACTTAGTACAAATAAGGTACAAATTTATATAATATTAATTTCTAGTGGGTAGAATTTTTCTTTGAGTATAAAGTTGTAGTTACAATGAGTGAT